>PVLD010024566.1:0-25257 GCA_004027595.1 Dinomys branickii
TGGCAGCCTCTTAGTCCTGGCTTGACTCCAAGGAATTATATTACTCCCCCACCTCAAGTAACTATAGAGGTAGCAAGGATCTTGCCACCTGGGTCAGGTGGGAAAGATTCTTTGCCTCTTCCCAAGCAGACCCCCAGCCTCAAGGATATTCGTTTATCTCCAGCCATCTCTGCCCAGGCAGGCTTCTCTGCCAGCTTCCTGAATGAGTTCCAGCCTGGCCTGTGAGTCTTCCTTTGAGCTCCATATTGTTAATACAATTCTTTGTCTTTTGACCTATCATACTACCTGTACCTCAAAGTCAAGAGCCCACTCATGGGCCTGCTTTGTCATTTGCTTCATTTTAAGGGTTGTAAGGCCACACCACAGTGGCTAAGGTGAAAGAAAAGAAAAGAAGAGAAAGGAAAGGAAAGGAAGGAAAGAAAAGCAGAAAAAAGCAAAGAAAAAAGAGAAGAGAAGAGAAGAGAAGAGAAGAGAAGAAAAGAAAAGAAAAGAAAAGAAAAGAAAAGAAAAGAAAAGAAAGGAAAGGAAAGAAAAGAGGCTGGAGGTGAAGGCCAGGAGACCTTGGGTATAGTCCCAGCTCCTTAACTCCTTCCTTGTGTGGTCTTGGGAGCTTCTTTCTCTTTGAATCCATTTTCCTGGAGGTCCCACTTTTTCACCCCAGAGCTATGGGAAGTGTACAAATGTTAACAAAGACAGTTGGAGCCTGAGGACCTGTAATTTAACGTAAGGCTTGGCTCAGTTCTGTGGCAGCAGAGGACACACCACACGTTCTGGGAACCCAATCCTGAGTGCTGTCCCTCAGCTGTTTTTATTCAGTTAGACACTGAGAATGCCCACTCCTTAGAGTTCACTGCTTGCCCTCAAATCTTTGTGAGAGAAAATTGCTCCATGGGATCTGAATATCCAGTTTGGAAATCCCTTGTGTCTAACTGCTGTGGTTCCAACTCAGGTCTATACATTAGCAACCCCTTCCGACTGGCCTTCTCTTTGGTCTACCCCTCAATTCCTGCTCTGTCTTCAGAGGAGAGAGTGGTGGAGAGGGCAAAGGATGGTCTGGTTTTGGCCATTCAGAACAGACCACAGGGTAGTGTCTTCTTCCAAAAGCCCTCTTCTGTCCTATTCCCTTAGCCTCACCCTCATCTCACCCTGCCTGCCCCGCCCCATCTGAAATACTTGTGGTCTCTCCCTGAGAAATGGAACTAGGGCACCGGTTCTGACTTTAATCTCCCCTGGCAGCTCCATGGCATCGATAAGCCCCAAGTTTATGGCAGAAGAAAAACAAAACTTGCATTACCCTCCCAGGGTGCAGCCCCCAAACAGCAGAGTCAAAGATGTGCTCTGGCACCCTCAAGATGCTGTAGGCTGAAGCAGCATAGTGCTGGGACTCCCCTCCCCTCCTGGCACAACAGCCCCTACCTCACCCCGTGCTCTCTCCTCTCAGCATTTGTAATGGGGGCAGCTCCCTCCCGAGGCTGAGGTTAAAGGGGACGCCTTCTCCAGGAATCTGCAGCCAAATTGCTGAGCTGTTCACAGTGACCTAGAGATGATGTTTAGAAATCTGATTTGTGATAACATAATGTTCCTTTTAAGTAACACTGGCTGGAGGAGGAAGGAGGAAAAAACGACCAAGAAAAACAACCTTATTGAGGTTTAAAAGGGGATGCTGTCGTGGCCGCCTCCTTAATCTCCCAAATCATTTTCCTCTCTTCCCCTCCTCCTCCTGCCCCAGACCTGCTTTTGTTTATAACAATCTCTTGGAAAGAAGATTGAAAGTGAAATCCGTTTCCTTGCTTAAATATATATATATATATATATATTTAAAGGGAGAAGAAAGCACTCTTTCCCTACCCCTACCTGCCCCTCCCCTGAGATTTGTGGGTAATTGGAAGGCTGCATGCTCTGGGCTGGTAGGTCAGCAGGGGCTCTCCAGTGCCCACTCATCACCCCTCCTGAAGGATCATGAAGGCAGGAAAACAGGCTGGGGGTGGGATGGGAAACTGGAGGAGGAGTGGCAAGGGCACCACTGATTCTCACTCCAGGCACTATTTATACAGTGGCTGGTGGCCAACTGTTTGTTATCTCCAGCACAGGACAAATGCAGTATGAGAGGAGAAAGTTAGACATCAGGCAGGACTTCTGCATTCATGGCCTAACGTGTACTGCACTTGGCCTGGAAGGGAAAGGAGTTGAGAACTTAGAGCTGTATCCACAGTGAATGAGTGATCCAGCTCCCCCACACCTGCCTGGACTAGCGCTTACTTTTTGACAGAGGTACGGTTAAGAAGAAATATGTATGTCACAGCAGGAAAGGCTAGGGTGGCAGCCGAGTGGACCTTCCACTGAGGAGGAGATGCTTGTATGCGAAAATGGACTCTGTGGGTGATGGATATCTAGCAAGTGACCGATACACCCACCGGTGGCCACCATGACAGTTGTTGCTCCCTGTCTCCACTCTTCCAGGGTGTGTGCCTGCCATTTTAGGTGGCACCTCACAAACTATGCACCTTGTGGCCCTCTTGCTGGCTTTTTCACAGCTCTGGCCCAACCCAAAGCAGCCAACAGGCCTTGCATGGCAGGATGAGGCAGGCTGCAGGGAAGGAGGTGCAGAAAGCCCACCATGAGGCCAGTGTGGCTGCCTGCCAGCCCGAGGTGGATTCCTCCAACCCTGACTTCTCAGGAACCCCTCCTTCCCCAGGCCTTGGTGCCAGGACCCCCGCCTGCTGGGGGCTGTGCTTCAGGAGAAGGAACAGAGAGGCTTTTTGGTATTCTTTTCAGGGGGCCTTGCTCCCTCCTGCCCCATCTAGGGCATGTTATTACTATCAGAAATATCAGACGTTTCAACTCAAATTAAAGTCAGGTTAAACTTCTCCACTGTAGAAATTCCACATGGTTCCAGATGGAGAGGAGGAACTCCCTCTCCACCTTCTGACTTCTCTCTCTCCTTCCTTCACCCCCTCCCACCTTTCTTTGCTTCCTCCCCAAGACTGGAACAACAAATATATATATATATATATATATATATATATATATATATTCAACCTAACCTCTTGGCTTATAGATGGGGAACCTAAAGCCTAAGGAGAAGAAGGACCTCACCAAAATTCATTCAGCAGGTTAGGGGCTGAGCTTGGACTAAAGCCCAGGTATCCTGACCTCTGCCCCACAGTGTCTTATTCACAGCATGCCTCCCTTGTCCTGGGAGACCTAGATCATCTCTTGGCCTTGAAAACCTCAAAATTGCCATATAGAAGTCCTAGCATCTTTGATGTTGTGACAAAAGCCAGCGTTTCCTAATATCTGGGCTAGAAAAGCCAATAGTGCTTGATACAAAGGCCACATCATCATGGGCTGTCCCCTGTTCTTCTCTGGGTCTCAGTTTCCATGTCCATGAACTGAGAAATGCAGGAGACCATTGGTTGTGTTTGCTTAGCATCCCTGCCTTCTCTTCAGTAACAGCTGCCAAAATTTTCTCAGGAAACTATGTATCTCCACATCCCTTGCCAACGAGAGCATCTTGTCAAAGCAGATAAGTGATTGGTTTATGTGGAGGCATGTGGCCTTAGCTGAGCCAACAGAAATCCTCCCTAGAACTTTTAATGAAAGCATATAAAAAGACCCTGGTGTGATGGTGCACACCTATAGTCCCAGCACTCTGAGAGGCTGAGGCAAGAGGATCAAAAGCTTGAGCCCAGGCTGGGCAACTTACTCAGAACTTGTCTTAAAACAAAACCAAAAAAGTTTAAAAGATCTGGGGAGTGTAGCTCAGTACAAAAGTCCTGGGTTCAATCTCCAGTACCACCAAAAAAAAAAAGTATAGGTAAAGAGACATTGGACATTGATCAGCTAGAATATGTAAGCTTAGAATTTCAGAAGCCCTCTGAGAAGAACTTGCCTGAGAAAGTGGCACCCAGAAGACAGATAGACCTCACTTGAGCCTGGAACCTAGCACTGCATAACCAGGCCACCCTTACACAGTCACAGGTCATTAACTATAAGAATACATCCTGAGAAATGTACCATTAGGTGATTTCTTTGTTGTGCAAAGCTCACAGAGTATATTTGTACAAAGATAGTCATGGTATTATCCTATGGGACCAACCATTGTATAAGCAATCTGTCCTTCACCGAAGTGTCTTTATGTGACACATGGCTACTTCTCATTTAGGTGAACTAACAAGATCCTCTTTTGGCTTAGATCCATTTGAGTTGAATTCTTGCCATTTGCAGTGGAAAGAGGCCACCCTGATATATGAAAGATTGGAGATATATTGTATCACTAGATCGTGACTATCCAGGAGAGTTAGAGAAATGAGTGAATGAATGAATATCTGAGGTAATCACACCCTTCATGGACTGGCACAAAACCTCAGACATTGCCCGCTAAGTTTTCTGGCTATCTTGCCTCCAGTAGACAGTATAGAAACTTTGAAATCAGACAAACTTAGCTTTGAACATTGGTTCTTCCATCTACCATCTAATCCAGAAGTCCTTTCTAAGCTTCAAATTTAACCCAAACAGGTGTCAAAAAGTTAACATGTCTGACCCAAGGGCATGAGATAAGGCACCGCTACAAGACTTTGAATGTTAGGACAGCAGACATTCACAGGATCATTTGCTAAGAACAAAAGGATTGGCAAATATCCTTAGGGGGAGCAGGGGCAGAGTTGTAGAGACTGTGCATAAGTCCAAGGGAGTGGTTCACTGAGTTTGTAATGAGAAGGGGGCTCTGTGGAGCTGTGTAATCAGTTGTTAGCCTCTACCAACTTACATGGCAGCCTAAGGGCTGTCATATATTGAAATTGACACCCATGTCTTCTTCACTGAAAGCACATTCCATTTTATACTTTGTACCTTTAAAGAATTGGAACTGCAAGAATTATGACCCTGAAGCAGTTGTTGTAAATATAGGGCAATTAGTGTTCTATTGTGGTCAGCGGACTTGGGAAAACCAAAATATTGCCCCAAAACTAAAGCCAGCTCTCCCCACAAAGTTCCCAAGAGAGACATGCACATAGAACAATGGCAAAGGAAAGCAAACTAGCACTTCATTGTTTGCTGAGCTTTAGGCCTCACAGCTTGATGTGTGCTCTAGTGCACTGGATAGAATTGCTTAGCCTAGTCATGAGTCTGAGGAGGCTCTTCCTCTCCTATCACAGACCAAACCTGAATCTCAGATGCTAACTCATTCCTATTGACTGCATGGAAGAAACAAAAAGAGAGTAGCAGCTAGGTCAAATCGGTCTCTGAGTTAGCATCCAGGTTCAACTACATGGGTGAAGGAGAAAAAGAGAAACAATCCCCACCCTTTCCTCGATAGTTGACACACAGTGACTTGACCCAATTGAAGGGTGTCACATCAATATTCTGATGACTTATCTTCCTGATGGGGACAAGGAAACAAAGGAAAGGATGCTAAAGGGAGGTTTTCTTCAGTTAGCAGTGGGCCCTTGGTTAAAATCAGGTATAGGGAGAGTAAAACAGTGGGCTAACTATGCACAATAGACTCCATTCTCATACTTGAAATCTCTGGAAATAATAGATACTATATATTTTTAAAAATTTATAACCATTCTAGAGTAGACCTGGGACTAATACAAAAACAACAGAAAGGATGAATGAAAGGCATTTTCAGACGTTGAAGTATTTAGAGATTTGATCGGTTACAAATTCTCTCTGAAATAACTGATAGTAGCTCTATTACACAAGGAGCAAGGTGAATTCAGGCCCAAGAAGTGGGATATTAAAAGCAATGAGCAAAACATGAGTAAACCTGTTAAGAGAATGCATCAACATAAGAAGTGACTGAAGTGGCAACATCAGGAAGAGCAGGAGTACACAGTGGCAATGACAGTGCAGAGGCAAGAATAAATATATTAATGGATGTACTTGTTTGGAGAGAGACAAGACATACTGATTGATCCTAAGTATTGGCAGAGAATGCATCTGTATGATGTATAGGTAAACTTTGAACCTTAGAAATAAAATGCATGCTCTATAAACTATTAGTGAAAATTGAAACTGAACAAAAATATTCTGTACATTTAACAAAAGACAGCAAAAGCAGTAGAAAAAAAGCAGGCTAAAGAAAAAAATTAAAAATGTGATGGCAGGAATTAGTCCAAGTAATCACAATAAATGTGAATGTTTAATTGCCCTATTAAAAAGCAAAGACTCTTAGATTAGGTCAAAAGCCAATATGGCTATATGCCATTTATAAGACACATATGTAAAACAAAATAACACAAAAAGGTTCAAAATAAAAGAATTGAAAAAACATACGTAAGTGCCAACAAAAAGAAAGCAGATAGAGCCATATTAATGCCAAACAAAACAAAATTCAAAGCAAAATAAAATTCAAAAGGATAAGGAGCTTTTAATTGCTAGTAAGTACAGACAACAACAAAGATACAACTGCAATGAATGTTTTCAATACAGGTTTAACATAAAGATCAACAAGGTCACAATTGTAGTGCGAAAAACATGCCTTCCTCAGAAATGGACACATCAGGTGCTAAGTATCCTAAACAAGGACACTGGAATTGAAATGAAACAATTAGCAAGCTTGAACACACATATGTCTGTATGAACAAAAGAGGCATATTTTTAAAAATATATATTAAATACTTACAAAAATCAAGGATGTATAAAACCACAATGGAAATCTCAATTCCAAGTAGTAAATGTTATACAGAGTCACATAATAACTATGGGGTCAATAGTATAACCATTTAACAATAAAATAATAACCTGAAATCTATGCCTTTAGGAATAAAGAGGATAACACACTTTAATCTGGTTAAAGAAGAATCAAAATGGAAAGTATGAATCAATGAAAAATTAAAAATCAGATTTTTATATACCAAAGTGAGTGGGATGTAGCCAAAGTAGTACTCAGAGGAAAATCTATAGCTATAAGTGCATTTATTAAAAATTAAGCAAGAGTACAAACCTACAAATTAATTTTTTAAGAGCAAGAAAAAACCAAGTAAGCATGAATCAAAGTAGAAGAAAGGAGTTACTAAAGATAAAAGCATAGTGATACTGAGCCTGAGACAGCTTCTGGAGCCTTGGTGAGCTGGCCCTCCACCACCATTGCAGGGGCAACACTGAGCACCAGATAGCTTCGGGAAGCTCAGTGAGCTGTGCCCCCCCCCACCATTGTGGGAGCAACACTGACCCCCAGTGAAGCTCAAGAGACTCAGTGAACCACATCTCACCTCCCCCATCCACTGTGGGAGTGATGCTGAGCCCTGGTAAACTTCAGGTGTTTGAAAAATGTCAAAACAAAGGAGCAAAATGCAATCTCCAGCCATCCAATCCATCCAGAACAAGTCTAGGAGACAATGACATAGAACTTAGAAGCTACACATTTGAAATTTCAGAAATGATAGCAACTGAAGTAAAGAAACAACTCCATCAGGCTACAGAACAAGTTAGATCAGAAATAATCTCGCAGATAAAAAAGAAATGACAACAGTAATGAAAGAATTTTTCTGCATATCTAAAGAAGACAGATAAAAAATGGAGGAGCATAGAAAAATGATGGAAACATTGAATGAACAATATAGGAAAAAATTAGAATGCGTGGAACAGATTCAAACAGATATCTAGGAAATTTAAACTTCCATCAAAAGCTGGTAAAAACTGTGTGAGCAAAACTGAAGATAGACTTTCAGAACTTGAAGACAACATTACAGCTAGCAATCATGAAAGGAAAGATCTCTAAAAAATAACAAGAAACCAGGAAATAACAATTCAACAGTTTCAAGATGATGCAAAAACAATCTAAGACTGATAGGTATCAATGAAAGGGCAAGAGTTAACACTAAAGACATCAAAAAACTATATGCAGAAGTAATAGCAGAAAATTTCCCAAGTATGGGAGAAGAATCTGGATTACAGTAAGTGAGACATATAGAACTCCAATTAGCCATAACCAAAATAAATCTACACCCAGACACATAATAATCAAGATCCCAGAAATTCAACCAAAGAACAGAATATTAAAAGCTGTTAGAGAAAAGAAACAGATCACCTATAAAGGAAAGCTCATCAGAATCACAGCAGATTTCTCAAAATAAACCACCAGGTAAAGAGGAGCTTGGAGTGAAGTATTTCAGGTACTAAAGAAAACAATTTCTAACCCAGATTGATGTACCCAGCAAAACTATCTTTCAAAATTAATGTAGAAAAAGATGCTTCCACAACAATGAATAACTGATGAAATTCATCACCAAATCAACCGTACAAAGAGTACTAAAAGATATTATAGAAAGAGATAAAAATAACCACAATTTCAAGAACAGCAAGGAACCACCAAGCAGGGCATGCAATTAAACAGAGAGGAAACCAGGGAACCAACAGCAGGAAAATAACATGACAAAGATAAGCCAATACATATCAGTTACAACTATCAATGTAAATGGCCTCAACTCACCAATCAAAAGAAACAAACTTGTAGAATGGACCAAGAAAGAAAATCCAACAATATGCTGCATAAAAGAAACACATTTAACTCACAAGGAAATTCACAGACTGAAAGTCAAAGGATGGAAAACAATACTCCATGCAACAGAAACCCACAAAAAATCAGGGGTAGCTATTCTGTTTGCAGGTAACATGAAATTCAAACCAAAAATGATCAAAAGAAATATAGAAGGTCATTGCATATTTCTTACAGGAAAAGTGCAAGAGGAAGAGACAGCAATCATAAATATATATGCTCCAAATACAGGACCACCCAACTATATAAGACAAATTTTAACAGATATGAAAAATCAAATAAACAATAACACATTTGTAATGAGGGACTTTAACACCCCATTGTCACAAAGAGATAGATGAACCAGGCAAAAAGTCAGCAAAAAAATAACAGAACTAAACCAAGCTTGTGAACAAATGGACTTGGTAGACCTTTACAGAGTGTTCCACCCAACAACATCAGAATACACATTCTTCTCAGCTGCACACAGGATGTTCTCCAAAATAGACAATATACTAACACATAGAGCATGCTTAAGTAAATAGAAAGGAATTTAAATTATTCCATGCATATTATTTGACCATAGTGCAATGAAACTGGAAATTATTTGCAGAAGAAATAACAAAAATTTCATAAATACATGAAAATTAAACAACACCTTCCTGAACAACCAATGAGTTACAGATGAAATTAAAGAAGAAATTAAACAATATTTACAATTAAATGAAAATGCTGATACAACTGACCAGAACCTGTGGGATGCAATGTAAACAGTCGTAAGAGGGAAATTTATAGTGGTGAGTTCTCACATCAGAAAAACAGAACAAGCACAAATTAACAACCTTATGCTGTACCTCAAGATTCTAGGAATAGAAGAGTAAGTCAAACCGAAAGCCCACACAAGGGATGAAATTATAAAGATCAGAGCAGAAATTAACACAATGGAGACTAAGGAAACAATACAAAGAATTAATGAATTGAAGAGTTGGTTCTTTTTTTTAATTTTTTGGTTCTTTGAAAGGATAACTAAAATTGATAAACCCCTAGCTAACCTTTTCAAAAAAAGGAAAGAAAAAATTCAAATTCATGCAATAAGGAATGAAAAGGGTGAAATCAATACAGACCATATAGAAATTCAGGAAATTACCAATACTTACCTTGAAAATCTTTATTCTCACAGAATGGAAAACACAGAGTAAATGGACAGATTTCTAGATACATATGAATTACCAAAGTTGAATCAAGAAGATGTACAAATTCTGAATAACCCAGTATCAGTCAATGAAATTGAAAATGTAATTAAAAACTTACCAACAAAGAAAAGCCCAGGTCCTAATGGATTCACAGCTGAATTCTATATGAAATTTAGAGAAGATGTAAAGCCAATTCTTCTCAAACTCTTTAATGAAACTGAAAAGGAAGCAATTCTCACTAACTCATTTCTGGAGATAAGTATTACCCTGATACCAAAACCAGAGAAAAACCCAACCAAAAAAAGAGAACTATAGGCCAATCTCCCTAATGAACATAAATGCAAATATCCTGAATAAAATACTAGCCACCAGAATGCAGCAAATCACCAAGAAGATTATACACCACAACGAAGTGGGATTCATGCCATGGATGCAGAGAAGATTCAATATATACAAATCAATAAATGTAATACAGCATATAAACAGAGCCAAAGACAAAATCACATGCAGAAGAAGGTTTTGACAAATTCCAACATTTATTCGTGATAAAAACCCTACAGAAAATAGGAATAGATGGTCTTTACCTCAATCTAACAAAAGGCATCGATGACAAACCAACAGCCAACATCGTGCTAAATGGACAAAAACTGAAAACTTTCACTTTAAAATCAGGACCAGTGCAAGGATAGCCACTGCCACTATTAGTCAACAGAGTTTTTGAAACATTAGCCAGAGTAAGTAGACAAAAGAGAGAAATAAAAGGAATAAGAATTGGAAAGAAAAAGTGAAATTATTATTATTTGCAGATGACGTGATACTCTACATAGAAGACTCCAAATTCTCCACCAAAAGACTTGTAGATTTAATAACCAAATTGAGTAGTGGAACTGGATACAAAATCAACACTCAAAAATCAGTAGAATTCCTGTACACAAACAGCAAACACACTGAGAAAGAAATTAGGGAAACCAAAACTTTCACAGTAGCATCCAAAAAATGAAATACTTGGGAATCAATTTAACAAACTAAGTAAAAGATCTATACAGTGAAAATTACAGTATGCTGAAAACAAAGATTTCAGAAAATGGAAAGATATTCCTTGCTTATGGATAGGAATAATGAACATTGTGGACATGCCATACTTCCAAAATTGTTATACAGATTCAATGCAATTCCATTAAAATATCATTAGTATACCTCACAGATCTAGAGAAGACATTCCTAAAATCCATCTGGAACCAAAAGTGATTCAGAGTGACAAAAGGAATCCTGAGTAACAAAGGAAAGGCATCACAATCCCTGACTTAAAATTATACTACAAAGATACTGTGATAAAAATCAGCATGGTACTGGCAAAAAACAGACCCGAGGATCAGTGGAACAAATTAGAAGATGCAGATACAAACACACTCAGCACCTTATCTTTGACAAAGGGGCCAAACATGTTCACTGGAAGAAAGATGCCTCTTTAATAAACAGGGCTTGAACAACTGGTTTTCCACATGCCAAAGACTAAAATTAGACACGTCTATCACCATGCACTAAAGTAAAATCAAAATGGATCAAAGATCTAAATATTAAAACAGAATCAGCTGGATGTGGTGGTGCATGCCTATAATCCCAGCACTCAGGAGGCTGAAGCAGGAGGATCATTGTGAGTTCGAGGCCAGCCTGAGTTACAAAGTGAGTTTAAGACCAACTTAAACTACATAATGAAACTTTGCCTCAAAAAGACAAAAAAAAAAAAAAAGAAGAAGAAGAAAAGAAAAGAAAAGAAAAGAAAAGAAAACCAATCAATCTACTGGAAGAGAAGGTAGGTAGAAATCTTGGAGACCTAGGGTTATGTAGAGAGTTCATGAACAAAAACTAATCTGCACAGGAACAGGAAATACTTCAAACAATCAACAACTGGGATCTCATCTTATTGAAGTTTCTGCATGTCAAATGATACCACCAACATAGAAAAAAGAAAATCCACAGATTGGGAAATATTTTAGCTAACTGTCCCTCAGAAAAAGGACTTCTATCTAGAACATATAAAGAATTTTTAAAAAAATTAGACCCCCAAAATTCAAAAACCCAATCAAAAATTGGGCATCTGAGATGAATACACACTTCTCAGGTGAAGAAATACAAATGGCAAATAAATATAGGAAAAAATGGTCAATATCATTGGTCATCTGAGAAATGCAAATGAAGACAATACTGAGATTCCATCTCATCCCAGAAAGAATGGTTATCATGAAGAAATCAATCAATAACAATATGCTGGAGGGGCTATAGGGAAAAAGGCACCTTTCTCCATTGTGGGTGGGAGTGTAGACTGGTACAACCACTATGGAAATCAGTGTGGAGATTCCTCAGAAAACTAGGGTTAAAGGTCCCATTCAACTCAGCTATTCCTCTTCTGGGTATTTTTCCAGAAGAACTGAAAACATCATACCATAGAGATATATGTTCGCCCATGTTTATAGCAGTGCAATTTGTCATAGCCAAATCTTGGAAACAACCCAATTGCCCATCAACTGAGGAATGGATAAAAAACATATGCTGTTGGGGGCTGGGGATGTAGCTCAGTGGAATAAGTGCCTGCCTGGCAAGCACAAGGTCCTGAGTTTGATCCCCAGTTCCGAAAAAAAAAAAAAAAAAAAAAAACGCTGTGTTTTAATACAATGGTGTATTACATAGCTGTAAAGAAGATAAACTTGAGGTTTTTATAGGTAAGTGGATGCAGCTAGAGACCATTATCATAAGTGAAATAAATCAGACCTGCATGTGTAGACATCGTACTGTCTTCCTAATATAAGAATCTGAAAGAGTCAATAAAATCTTAAAGGTATAATAGATACCGTTAAAGGAAAAGAAAATGCTAGAAGGTAAGGAACAACTGAGGTGAGGGAAAGGAGAAAAGAAAGAAAGAAAAAAGGGGAAAATATGTATGTCTATGCATAGGATAGCTAGGTTAATAGCAGCGCTGATTTTTACTGGTCCACTGAAAGGAACAGTTAATGTTTAATTTTTTTCCTTCTTTTTGATTTTTTTGGGACCAATTTTACATGCTTATACCTGGTAATGTGAACAACTAATTTGAAGATAGCAATATGTAATATAATAACCATTATTAAATTCCTATCATCTTGTTTGGTTAAATTCTGCATTGTTTCTAACGTTTTTTATTACTTTTTATTCTCTTAAAAAATAAAAAAGCAAACACTGCAAGTTCTAAAAAAAAAACCATAAATCAATAGGAGAAAATAAAAAAAAACAAGAATTGAGGAAACAATAAAAAACTGGTTCTTCGAAATTACCAGTGTAGTAGATCAGTGTTCTTTCAGACAAAGCAAAAGAGAGAGAAGACATAAATGATAATAGTGATAGGAATAACAATGCCAGAGAAGATATTTTAATTTGACAAATAAATTGCGAACCTAGACGAAATTCTTTTCTAAGAAGTCATAAATTACCAAAATTCTTAAAGAAGTAGTATAAAATTGGTCAGACCAAAAGCCATAGAAGGAATTAGAAGTCTAATCAAAGATCTACAACTAAAAATTGTGCCAGGCCAGCAAGCCCTGCCTAGGCAATTTAGCAGAACTGTCTCAAAATAAAAAATGAAAAGGAGTACAAGTGTCACTTCAACATCTACGAAAAGACTGTGACTTCTGTCTTGTGGCACTCTGCTTCTCCCATGCTGGCTTTGAAAAAGCAAGCTACTGTATGCCATGAACTGATCTGTGGAATGGTTCAAATAACCAAGAGAGTCCTCTGGCCAACATCCAGTGGTAAACTCAGGTCCTCACTCCAAAAGCACACAAGGGACAGAATCCTGCCAATAACTGCATGAGTGAGCAGGGAAGTGTGTCCACCCCCAGGTAAGCCTCATGATGACTGTAGCCCCACCACCACCTTGGCCAGTGGCGCCAGAAGCATCCACTGACTACAGAAACTGTGAGATCATAAATGTCTGTTGTTTTAATCCACTATGTTTCAGGGTAATTTGTTAAAAAGCAATATATGGCTAATACAAATATAGGCAATGGACACAGAAGATTTTATTACATCAAAGGTTCCTGAGCATAGAAAATGATGAGCAGGTTCCCAATTTATGTTAGAAATTTAGATAACCTTGATGGCAGACAACAACAGGTTACATAGAACCTGTTAAGTAAACATTTAGCAAATGCAATTTAATAATATGTGAAAAGATATTTGTAGAATTTGCTTCAAAAAACTTAAACTAGTAAAAATTCAGCTTTACTACACACATAGCACATCAGAATTCAAAAACAGTGGAAATCAATGGAAAAACTAAGAAAAGCCCAGGTTCTGATGGATTTACTGCTGAATTCTAGAAGAACATCAGGGAAGATCTAATGCTAATACTCCTTAAATTCTAATGAAATAAAAAAGGAAGCAACACTCCCAGTAATTCCTGGAAGCTAGCATTACCTTGATTCCAAAAGTAGACAAAGATTCAATCAAAAAAGAAAACTACAGATCAATCTCTGTAATGAACAGAGATACAAAGATTCTCAACAAGATATTGGAAAACAGTATGCAATTGTCTCAGTTATTTTTCTCTTGCTGCTGAGACAAAATACCCAGCTCTCAGGATTAAGGAAGGAAAAGTTTATTTAGCTCACAGTTTGTGGAGGTTTAAGTCCATACTCAGCTGGCTCCAAGGCAGAGTGATGCACAGCAGAGGGCAGTAGTTCATGGCGGCAGAAAAACAGCAAAAAATGACAAGAGTAAAAAGAAGACCAGTGGCGAGCAGCCTCTTTCACTCCCTTATATTGTGTGCAAACTATCTACCTCAGGGCAGGTGTAACACTCATCCATAATTCCACCACTGAACCATGAATTAGTCATAAACTCTTGAAGCCTGCCCCATGACTGTATGAGGCTTATGGGGGGACATGCAGACACAAACCATAACAGCAACAAATCTTCAAAAAGATCATACATCAGAACCAAGTAGGCTTCATCCCACGGTGCAAGGGTGGTTCAACATACTCAAATCAACAAATGTGAGGTGTCACATACACAGAAACAAGGATGAAAATCACACAATCATCTGAATAGCTACAGAAAAAGCCTTTGACAAAGCCAAACAACCATTCATGATAAAAACTCTAAAGAAAATAGGTATATAAGGACCTTATCTAAATCTGATAAACCATCTTTTATGACAAATGTACTGCCAACATCATTCTGAATGGAGAAAAACTGAAAGCTTTCCCTCTAAAATCAGGACCAAGACAAGGATGTCCACTATCACCACTCCTGTTCAACATAGTACTTAAAACATTAGCCAGAGCAGTCAGGCAAGAGAAAGAAATAAAAGGGATATATAGAGAGAGAAAAGGAAGAAGTGAACTTATCATTATTTGCAGATGACATTATCCTCTACATAGAAGACACAAAAAATTTTGCCAAAAGATTCCTTGAATTAATAATCAAATTCAGCAAAGTACTAAGACATAAAATCAACACACAAAAATCAACAGCATTCCTATACACTAATAATGAACTCGCTGAGGAAGAAATTAAGGAAACAGTATCATTCACAGTAGCATCAAGAAAAATTAAACATTTAGGAATAAATACTATAGTACTCTGAAAGGAGATAGAAGAGGATGTTAGGAAATGAAAAAATATATCCTGTTCCTGGATAGGCAGAACTAATGTAGTCAAAATAGCCACTCTTCCAAAACTGATATACAGATTCAACACAGTCCTAATCAAAATACCAAAAGCATTCCTCACAGAATTGGAGAAAACAATACTAAAATTAGCATGGAACCAAAAGTGACCCAGAATATCAAAAGCAATCCTGAGTAATAAGAACAAAGCAGAAGGCATCACAATCCCAGATTTGAAGTTATATGACAAAGCTACTACAATAAAAACAGTATGGTACTGGCACAAAAACAGACACGTGGATCAGTGGAACAGACTAGAGGAACCAGAAACAATTCTAGGCACATCAGCCACCTGACTTTGGCAAGGGCACCAAAAGCATTTGTTTGAAGAAAGATAGCCCCTTTAATAAATGGTACTGGGAAAATTTGCTATCTACATGCAAAAAAATTGAATCTAGGCCCATATATTACCATGTAGTAAACTAAAATTAAAATGGATAAAAGATCTAAATATTAAAACAGAAATCCTTAACCTGCTGGAAGACAAAACAGGCAAAACTCTTGAAGACATAGGTGTAGATAAGAATTTTATGAACAGAACTCTGGTAACACTAGAAATATTACCAAGAATCAACAAATAGGAGCATGTGAAATTTTAAATCTTCTGCATGGCAAAGGAAACAACCAATGGAGTGAAGAGACAATGTACAGAGTGGGAAAAATTTCTGCCAACTATTACTCAGAGGACCAATATCTAGAATATATAAAGAACTAAAAAAGAAGGAGGCTCCTTGAGGATGTTACATTAATCTCTTAAACACTACAAAATGTCAAATAAGGAGAATTGACACAAGTTTGCCTTAAAGAGTCCCAGACTAGAATTTGTCACATTATGTTAAAGGGAGGCTTGGGACATTCATTCATGTTTATGATTTTAATATTTCTGAAGGCCATTACAGTGGCCTGGATACGTGCTGAAAGCTAAAATTTTAAAAATTTGGGGTTTTCAACAAAAAAAATTTAAAATAAATCCTACTGCAACAGAGTGAAAAAATTAGACCCCCAGAACCAAAACAGCCAAACAAAAATACAAAAAAGAGCAACTGAAATGAATAGAATCTTCTCAGAAGGATATTGGAGATCCCAGGATAGAATGCAGAATATGCCAAAGAATCTAATCATACTGCAAATGCATGAGACAATCTGGCTCAAAGGCTGTGAAGGGGAAAGAATTCACTTAAGTAGCTTTGAAATTCAGCACTCTGTAAGACTAAAAGTAAAACTGTACCTAAGTACTATATTCTCATTGATAAAATTGTTTCCTACAGAAATATAAGTTAAGAATTTTGATACCACTCTACATGTATACTGAAACTGAACAATCAAGTGAATGGATGTTGAATAGTGGGAATCTGGTTTCTCACTGCTGGAGTTAGAGTTTATAGATAAGCAAGGGAAAGAAACTGAAATCTTCCACGATGACAGATTAGATTTGAAACAGTAGTTTTAACTCTCATTTAGCTTAATATATACATACATACGGTCACATATAGAAATATAATAAATATAGACATATACATAGGTTAGTATAGACAGAGATTTTGTTCTTTACCCTGTAACCTGAGAGAGTCCAGAAGCCATGACACCCCAGCTGCAATGAGCACACCTTAGTGCACTAAGTTTGGTATCTAATACTCTTCTCCAATAAAAGAAGCCAGAGTTCCTTGAAGAAATGGCTGCTTTTAGAACTGGAGCAGGAAATATTCCCGGAACATATTGTAGCATTAGAAAGTAAGGAGGAGCTGAAACAAAAGCAAAACAAACAAAAATAAACAACATGTTGTTGAGATATGTCAAAGGTGCACAGAAGCTAATTAAGAGAGCTCCTAATGGCCAAAGCTAGAAATCCAAGCTACATAAAAAATATTATATTACATTATAGCACCAAATATAAATATACATAAATCCATACTGCTATAAATAGATGACTGCGTGAATTTATGATTAGAGGAGAGATGACTCTCCCATGCACAAAAATTCCAAATAACTTATATAGATACTCTGTTCACAAGGAGGTGGAACTTCACTTCCCTCTCTTTAACTGTGGCTGGCTCGTAGGAATTCTTCCCAAGGAGAATGCTATGGAAGGAGGGAAATTACAGTGGACACATGACAAATGCTACCTCAGCTAGGTGGTTTACATGAACAGTGATGAGTCATGTTGATCATCTGTGCCCTTCATATGACATTACCTCTGTGGTCTTCCTTCCAAAACCCATCACCTCAATCTAATCGGGAGAAAAATATCTGACAAATCCCAGCCAGGACACATTCTACAGCATACCTGAGCACTGCTCCTCACAACTGTCCAAGTCACAAAAAGCAAGGAAAATCTGAGAAGCTGCCACAGCTGCAAGGAGCCTCAGGGACATGATGAGTAAAGGTAATGTGATGTCCTGGATGGGATTCTGGGACAGAAACAGAAGATTAGGTAAAATTTGGATAAACAATGGACTTTACTTAACAATAATATATTAGTAGTTCATTCATTATAGCAAATGTACCACAGTAATGTAACTTGTTCCTAAAGTGAAAATGAGCTATGGAATATATGAGCACTCTATCCTATCTTAGGAGTTTTTCTATAAATCCCGAACTATTCCAAAATGAAGTTTCTCTTAAAAAAAATCAATAGAAGCCACCAACGAGCAATTAGAAAGTAAAATAGATAAATGGGCTCCTTTCACAAAAGTAACAAAACTTTTAAATATCTAAGGAAAAAAGCCAAACAAGAAGTGTGCCAGACATATAAAAAGAAGACTATAAAATTTTACTGAAAAACACTAAAGAGCTAAATAAGTGGAGACACGTATACACGTTCCTAGATGGGAAAACTCAATATTGTAAATATATCGGTTCTTCCAAGCTAATCCATAAACTTTACTCATTCACAGTCAAATTCCCAGCAGGAGTTTTCACAGAACTTGACAAATTGATTAGAAAATTCACGTGTGGGAGAAAATGCACAAGAATAGCTACGACAAATTTGAAAGGGAAGAACAATAAAAAGAGAGACTTGCTTTACCATACATCAAAATATTTTATACATTCCTAGGAATGAAAACTGTGCTAGAGCTCTATTCAAAGGAGGTAACAATGAATGAGTATGGGCATAAGCTCAGACCAATCAGAATGGGCTAGGGCCATAAATAGCTAATTTGGCCTGAGGCAGGATTACTGGCCTAATCATCAGACCTAGCACAGGGATAGAGATATAGAACAATGGCGCTGAATAGAGACCAGAAACACATCCATGTGTATGTGGTAATCTGGTATTTAATGAAGGCGGCTTTTCAAATCAGTAGGGAAAGAATGGTCTATTCAATAAATGGTATTGAGGGAATTGGCTATCCATTTGGGAAAAAATTTAGACCTTTTCTTCACACCATTGAAAAATAACATTACAGACAAATTAAAAGCAGAAGATGCAAAATACAAACTGTGATACTATTATAAGAAGATATTGAAAAAGTATAGTTATAATATTGATGTGGGGAAAACTTTCTTTGAAAGAAAGCACAGAAAGCAAAAACTTTCAAGAAAAAGACTGGTACATGATAGCGTCAAAATCCTGAAGTGTCTGCATGATAATAGGCACCATAAACAAAATTAAAACACAAATGACAGATTGGGAGAAATGATCGGCAACGTTTATCCGTGGTGGTCTGCCTCTGTTTCTCTAACACCTCTCCTTTCAAAAAACTTTTGCTTTAGCAAATATACAGTTGCTCTTCCTAGTGTCTGAAATTCTGCATCTGTCCACAAATCCTCAAGAGATCTGAAGGCTTGAATTTCACCTCCTCAGAGACGCCTTCCTCATACTTCATAATCTATCCCGTCACTCTCCTTTTCCCTCAGAGCACTGACTGTTACAGAAAGTGAGTTTGTGTTTGTTTCCTGCTTCTCTGTCAGGCTCCACTAACATATGCTCCGCGTGAGCAAGGCCTTCGTCTTTTGCTGTAGCCACAGCACCTAGCACAGTGCCTGGCATACAAGAGATACTCAGTAAACATCTGTGGAAAGAGTGGATGTATGAAACTATAGTTTATGATCCCCACTATACTGAGGCGAATCACCTCAAAGAAAATTAGGTGAAGAGTATGAATGAGGCACTTGCAGAGGAAGAACCTCAAATATGGTCAGTGAAGATGGTAAGAGATATTTAGCCTCACAATTAACTAGGAAAATAAAATAGGACAGGTATTTGGGTTTTATCAGTGTACACAGTCTGGAAGCCTTATGACAAAAATCAGAAGGTCCCTGCCTTAGCACTTGCACCATGTAATTCCAACTCCATAGTTAAATATTCTCATCCCTTTTAGCCGAAAAATATTTTCCTCTCCGTTTCTAAATTGTATACTAATATGTCTTGGTTTCTCAGTTGTGTATATTATCCATCGCTGTCCTGTTCTAGATGACAAGATTTTCTCCCTTCTCATTCACTTGAAAATGCTCGCCCTTCCTTCTTCCAGTCCTCTCGGGAGAGCTCTAGCAGCATGATGTGCCTGATGATTACATGCCTTTTCTGGAGTGCTTTTTGTGTCCCAGAATTAGTGATTGTGTCCATTTTTTGTGCTTGCTTGGCTTTCTGTGTACCTATAACTCATTCATCCCCAAACTGTCTGCCGGAGAATAATTTTCATCTCAATGATATCCAAACATTTTTTTTTTCTTGGAAACATCTTTCCTGAAATCCTCCATGATCCTGTCCCAGGTGGCCTGTTTGGGCTCAAGGTTGCTGATGGGCTGGCTCTTCTCTGACGCTTCCGTTTTGCTGTGTTCCTGGATGTTACCTCCACCTTTCTCTAATGTTAGATTTCCTAGTTCTCAGCCTTTGTAACCACATCTTTTTGGTTCACTCTTCATCACCAGGAGCTCCCCGTCCTGTCCCCCACCAGCCATCTCTTTTTCATTTTAAAATTTTGAGGCAGGGCTTCTCCTAGTCTCTAAATTGCCCAAGCTGAGCTTCAGCTGTGATCCTCTTGCCTCAGATTCTCAGAGGTCTGGCATTCTAGGCCTGAGCCACCATGCCCAGCTCCAGGAGCTTCTTGAGAAGGAGTGCATATGGAGTATATGTTTTAGCAACCTTTTAGTCTGAACGTATCTTCATTTTTTCCTCACATTTGATTGGTCTCAAAGTCTAAGTTGCAAACCTTTCTCCTAAAACCTTTGAAGACACTGATCCATTATCTTCTAGCTTCCAGTGTGTTGTTGAGGACTTTGATGCTGTTCTAATTCTTAAGCCTTTGCATGCACCTGCTTATCTTCTTGGAACCTTTTGGGACTTTTTTGCAAAATACACTGAAATTTCACCAAATGTGCCTCGTTATTTATCTTTTTGCATCTAGTATGTTGGATGCTTGATGCCTTCTGAGTTTGGAAATGTGTTCCCTTCCACTCTAACAAATGTTATCAAATTATTTCTTTCATAGCTTTATATTCTACAGTAATCTGTTCTTTCTTTATGGTACTCAAATACAGACCTCTTGGGGCATTTGAAATTTCTCTCTTTTTCTGTTTACTTGTTCTCGACTTTATCTTCTTAATAATTTAATTTTCCATTTATGCTGCCATACTGGCAATTTAGCAACTCTCTTCTTTTTATGTTTTCCTTGACTACTTCCTGTTTTTGTTTTATGGATTCTGGTTGGTTGTGGTATTGCCAAAATACTTCCCATCCTGTCTATCAGCCTGGTCCATGAAGCAGACAAATATTTCCTGCCCCGTGGGCCATGGGTGTGTCACTTGTTTGGGTCAATGAAATGTGAGCACAAGTGACATGTTCCACTTTTGAGCAAAAGTGTCAAGAGTCATTGCATAGTCCCCACCATCTTGCTTCTCCTCTGCTATGAGCCCGGAATATATTCCAAAGAGAAGCTGCTTCATCAGCTTGGATCCTAGAGTGAAGACAACAAACAGCAGGACCATAATCGACATGCAGATAATATATGGCATCTGTCAAAACACCCTTTCATTGTTGCAAGCCACTGAGATGGTATGGTTGTTTGTATTTAGTTTTCTTCTGTTCCCTGCTCTATATTTATTTCTTCTGAAATAACTTTTCTCTTTGTTTTGGTCTGTCTTCCACATTAAAGGATTTCTTCAAATGTCTGGCTATCCTTGGCTGTCAACTCATTTGTAAAAGTAAGAAGCTAGAAAGCATATTGGAATACCACGTGCAGATTGTAGAGTCCTTCAACCGGCAACCGGCCTCAGTAGCATGAGTTTTCTGGACTTTTTAGGTGACTCCCAAGTGTCACCCGCAGAGGAAGCCTCCAGTCTCTTGTCTTGGAAGGAAGAGTCATGGCCTGCATTCTTGGAGCTGACTAGGGGAAGAGGACACGGGGTCCAACTCTTTAGTACATAGATTACCACCTCTGCTGCAGTGATATGTGGGAAATGCCTGGTGTCTCCATGTGCAGACGCGCTGGGAAGGAAACCTCCAGTGTCTGTAAGTACAAAAGAAGAGATTTGGAAGTTTAATTTTTCTCATACAAACTTTCACCACAGAATTTGTTTTCAGCCTAAATATACCCTTACTTTCAGAGGTAGCTGAAGCACCTCAGGCCTGACTGTTTCTTGGGTCTGTGAAATAAACTGGGCTGCTTGTGGGCTCCCCCGACTGCTCGCTTGGGTTTCTCCTTTCTTTAGTTCTTTTCTCTCTTTCCAGCTCCCAACATTTTGGTGCAGTTGCCTCTCATCCTACTCTCAATCCTTTTGCTTAATGACTTTTTAAAACCCTTTTTCTGTCATTTTAGTAGGACTTGGAGAAAAGGGGAACAACAGTAAATGTATTTGTTCAATCTGCCAAGTTTAAACTTAAGTCTTGAAACACAAAACCACACTGAGACACTGCTTTTTACCCATCTTATAAGCAGTATTCTTGCTAAGCCTTTGTAAGGTCACATTAATACTGGCTCATGGTGTATCCACGGATGACAGAGAAAGAAAATGATGCATCTGTGATCTGAGTCAGCCAGAGTTAAAGTGGAGTTTCTGTAGTAGACTACGGAATGAGGGAGGTCGGATCTGTACAGAATCTGGATAACATTAAGAATGGAGGTTAGAGGCATTTCAAGATTAATCTTGGCTCTGACTCAGACCATGACACCATGAGCACATAGTAAGTGCCCAATAAATATTTGCTGCATGCATGAATAAATGAACATGGCCAGTCAAATTGATCCATGCTTTGAGGCTCTTGTTTAGCCTCAGATAACAGGTTCTTGTGACCCCACCAGGTCCTGTCCCTCATTGCCCCACCCCTGCTTTTGGGCAGGCAGCAATGCCAGGCCTACTCTTCAGGTAACAAGAACTCACTCTTGCCACTCAGGGAAATAATCTTCCAAACGTCCAGATGCCTCCCACCAAGGATCACTTTCCAACTGGAGCTCTGAACCTTTGAGGTTATTTTTTTAATCAAAATGGAAACCATTTCATTGTTTATTTTCTTCTATTATGGAAGTAATAAATGCTCACAGGAAACTATTTTTCGGTGCTCCATAAGTAGGAATGAGCTCTTTTTCTGAACTCTAACTATCCAAACCCTTCTCTCCTGAACTCTGCTTACCTGCTTTTATTCCCTTAACAACTGTATCAGGAATCTTCCTGTAGCAATACTTACAGAGTGACATCGTTGTTTTGAATGGCTGCTGTGTATGAAGATGCCATAACTCATTTAACCAAGCTCTGCTTTCCTCTATAATAAATAGACTGGTGATGAACATCCTGGTATGGAGATCTTTGCTCCCTTGACCCATTATTTTCTTAGGATGAATTCCCAGAAGTGCAGTTGCTGGGTCACACAGGCTGCTCACTGGAAGGCTCCTGATACCACTGTCTAGATGTGGGAGGACTCCCGTTCTGAGGGGACTGGAGTGACCCTCTGCCCTGTGTTTTACCCAGACAGCTCTCTTGCCTCTCACACTCATTCTTCAAAGGGGACCTATGAGGGACAGTGGTAAAATACTCCCATCACACTTCTCAACAGTGTATTGTAGTATATCAGACATTTTATACATATTAACCAGATGTTCTACACATATTAACTTATTTACTCCTCATGACAGTCATAAGAACTGTACACTGTTATTAACTCCATTTTACAGGTGAGGAAACTGAGGCTAAGAGGCAAAATGACTTGGCTTACAGTCATGTGGCTGCTTGGCTTATAGTCATGCAGAGAACAAGTAGTAAATGCAAAAACTAGGTAGTCCCAGACCATAGCCTAGAGTCTCAACACCAAAATTCCTTTTCAAAAACGAGAATTGAACCCTGGGCCTCATGCCCGCTAGGCAAATGCTTTCTCACTGAACTGCAGTCCCAGCTCTTTGCATTTTATTTTATTTTGAAATGAGGTCTCCCTAAGTTGCCCAGGTTGGCCCTGAATTCATGATGCTCTTGTCTCAGGTGCAGCTGGGATGACAGACATGCACCCCTACACCCAGCCTAACCCCTCAACTTTGTAATACTGCTTTCCAAAGCCAGGATTTGGAGCATGACAGACCAGGGTTTAGTGATTGTCCTGCCTCTCTGTAGCTGTGTGAAGTTAAGCAAAGCCTCAGTTTCCATGATGTACATGGAGTCTGATCACGCCCACCTCATGTGGCTGTCAGTGTGCCCATGTCCAGCAAGCAGCCCAGCAGAGTTGGTACTCCTTTGCCTATGTGAGCTCCCTGTCCCTCCTGGTGCTCCGACCTCTCCAGACCCCATGACCAAAGTCCCGTGGGAAAGAAAATGAAGGCTTGAATTTTTCCTCTGAGATTACCAAGCCTCGTGTTTCTGGCTCTTTCTCACGCCATCTCTCTCACAGGCCAGAGCCCAGGAAGTGTGCATTTCGGAAATTCTGCCCCCACACATAGCCAGATAACCCTGTGGTGGCAGGCAGATGGCAGGGCTGGCCGCTCGCACGCCCCTCCCAGCCTCCTTGCTGGAGGTGGGACGGGGAGGGTGGCTGGCTCTCCTGCCTTGCTCCCACCTTCTCCACTCCTTAGTGCTCAGGCCCCGCTAGCCTCAGATTCCGGGCCTCTGAAATCATTGCTCCAGCCCACCGGCCTGGGCCCTCAGCCAGCTCCTCCAGCCCCAGGCTCGCCGGCAGAGTCTTCGCCTTTGCTCCCTGAAGACTAATCACTGTCCTGTCAGCTTGGCCCTCTTCCCCTGTATTATTGTACAGAAATAGCTCTGAGCCCAGCTTCCCCCCCTCTTCCCTCCCCGGTGCACTCTGCCAGAGAAGCTTCACTGGCTACTGGACTCTGATCTCTCAGTGCGCATCGCATTTCCTCCTCCTCCCTCTTTTCTCCTCTCTCACTCCTTTTGTGGCTGAGACTTGACCTCTACCGCCTGGAGCCAGGCACAAACTAGATGCGGCCAGGCTGTCAAGGCCGGGAAGCAGCCTCCCAGTGCTCCTCCCCACAGGGCCCAGAGAGGGAGATTGAGGCGATGGCAGTGGTGGGCAAAATGTTCTTCTGGAGGACCGAATGCATACAGAGCCCGGCCTAAGCACAGAACCAGCACACTCTGGCTACAGGAAACCCCTGCTTCCTTTGGCTTGTGGAGTGTTGCCTGACCCACTCCTAACAGACGGCACAGGATGGGAACCCAGTGGTTCTTGTGCGCCGCAGGCTCTCTGGAGAGGTGTGGCTTTGGCTGTCAGAAGTGGGGGTGGGGGTGGGCAAGGAGCTGCTGGAGTCTGCAGGCCCCGGGGAGCTCTGAACTACTGGCAAGCAGCCTAGGGGCAGGTGATGCCCTGCAGTAGACGAGGGGGAGTGGTGTGGAGGTGGTGGGTGGGGGTATCCGTCTGCAGGCAGCAGGACCCTAATAAAGGCTGAAGGGGCATGGTTGGAATCTAGTTCCCTAGAAACAGCAAAGGCAAGACAAGGGT
>PVLD010024567.1:0-25255 GCA_004027595.1 Dinomys branickii
AAAAAAAAAAAAAAAAAAAAAAAAAAAAAAAAAAAAAAAAAAAAAAAAAAAAAAAAAAAAAAAAAAAAAAAAAAAAAAAAAAAGAAGAAAAGAAAACCAGAGAGAGAGAGATCAGGAAAAAGAGAACAGAAGGGTAAAATGGAAACAAAACTGAATAAGGCGGGGAAGAGGGCTTGCAGGGAGGGGCAGGGGATGCGAAAACAAGCAAGAAGGGTCACATAAGGGCACGCATTCCCTATGAAGAATGTTATTATGCATAGCTGAAGTGTACCGATAAAACTTTAAAAAACACCAAAAAATTAATTTTTCACCAATAAGCAAAATTTTCTAAAAGAAAAAAATTAAAATTAAAAGTTACTGTGAATGTAACTCAGTATATAGGCCCTGGGTTCGAGCCCCAGAACTAGCAAAACATCTATATATGAAATGTAACCTAGGCCAGGCATGGTGGCCAACACCTGTAATCCCAGCACTCAGGAGGCTGAGGCAGGAGGACCCTTGTAGTTCAAGACTAGCCTGGGCTACAAAGTGAGCTCAAGGTCAGCCAGACACTGTCTCAAAAAGACAAAAAAAAAAAAAAAAAGCCCGGGTTGCAGCCCAGGGGCGGAGCAGTAGCTTAGCATTCAGAGGCCCTGGTTCAATGCCCAGCGTGGGGTCCAGGGGCCGCTGTGTTCCCCGAGGAGCTTACGCCAGTGAATCTCTAGCATTCCTGGAAGCACAGGGTAATTGACTACACAGTCCAGGGGGAACGTGACGGGGTAGCTTTACCTGAGTCAATTTTTGAAGCCGCCAAAGCTAAATAAGGACAGGAATCAGTATGTTTCAAGGATGCTATTTGAACAGTTTTGTTTTTATTTAAGAAGTCATTATCGGGCATAGTGACATCAGGAAGAGAAAAAATATTACTAATTTACACTGGAGTTGCGTCATTGCTTTAAGCACCCGGTCCTTTTTTTTTTTTTTTGGCCTTTAGAGACGGGGTCTCACTGTGCAGTTCAGGCTGGCCTTGAGCTCACTTTGTAGGCCAGGCTGGTCTCGAACTCGCAACAATCCTCCTGCCTCAGCCTCCGGAGCGCTGGGATCACCGGCGTGCTCCCCCACGCCCGCAAGCCTCGGGTCATTGCTTGCAGTAGAAACTGCGACAGAGAAGTCCTGCGTTCCCTTGGTGTTCAAGTGCGTAGTATACAGCCCCAAAGCCAACTGCCCCATAGGGGGCGCTCCGGAAACATAATTGCCTACGGGGGAACAATTGCTTGGAGAAAAGAATAGCGAGGCAGAAGTAGCTGCGGAAAGCGTAGCTACCGTGCGGGTTTCGGCTATTCCTTAGCCGCACTATCCAAATTATCAGGGGAGGGGTAATTGGACGCACAGACTTCCTTTGCAGGAAGGAAGTTCCTTGGCTAAGGAACGGGAATTAGATATTATCATCTGGGTTGACTCCAGGGACATTAGCAGGACAATCAGGGCTTGCGATAATGCTCCGGGTGAGAAAACAATTGACACTTCTAATGCGGAGCTGCATCCTCACCAAGCATTTGGGGAGGGATTCGTCCCAGAATCCACACACCGCAGGCCCACACGCAGGCTCCTGCCTCTCTGGTATTTTTTGTTGCTGTTTTGAGATTTTTGTCTTTTTCTTTCTCTTTCTCTCTCTTTTTTTTTTTTTTTTTTTGAGACAGGGTCTCGCTATGCAGCTCAGGCTGGCCTTGAGCTCACCTTGTAGCCCAGGCTGGTCTCGAACTCTCAACAATCCTCCTGCCTCAAGCCTCCCAAATGCCGGGATTGCAGGCGTGCGCCACCACTCCCCGCTCCCTGACCCTCTTTGTAAAAACAACATAGCTGCCTGTATCCCACCCTACTGCATACTTTCTACTCCATGGCAACTGTGTAAATGCTGCCGATGTAGTTGCTACGCCATTTGTTCAGCGAATTGTGTCAAAGTAAAACCCCGTCCAGGTTTAGTACAGATGCAACATTTTCCCCTGAGTATCTTCGGTTCACTGTTTGTTGAGTTCCGGGAGGTGGAACCTGTAAACACCAGTGGCCACCTGCGCACACTACACAGTAAGAATTCCCAAAACAAAGCGGGCCTCGGTGGCGCACGCCTACAGTCTCAGCGCTGAGGAGGTTGAGGCAGGAAGATTGAGAGTTAAAGGTCAGTGTGAGCTACACAGGGAGACCCTGTCTCAAAACAAACAAACGAACACCTACAGCAAAAGGAGCAGCAGCTTGCAGCTTCTCCAGGAGCGCACAAGTGCGCAGGGGCAAGGCGGGCAGGAGGCTGCAGGTGAAACCCGACGCGGACACGCGGGCCTGTGGGTGCTGGTTGGTAATGGAGCACAGCCTGAGTCTGATCGGGGTCCTGCTTCGGACGTCAGCAGCGGAAGAAAATGAGATGACAGCAAGGCCGGCGGCTGCTCGGGGAAACAGAGGCTCGGGAGCCGGACCAAACGAAGAGCCGCGGAGCGGGAGCAGGGAGGACCTCGTCCCAGGACCCTGGCCGGAGGAGGAAGAGGGCTCGCAGCAGGAGGCTGAGTGACGGGGAGCTCGCACGGCACTATCAGACAGGACGCTGCGGAAGACATTGCTGCCGAGAGCTCAGACGGGCGCCGTGTCCACTCCCGGAGGGCACGGGCTGGCCTGCCTCTTCCGCACATCCTCCTGAGGGTCCCAGCGTCAGCCCCCACCCGGGAAGCGCCGCGCGGCTGTGTCTGAGAAATGCTCGTCACCGGCCAGGAGAAGCTGCGCTGCCGTCCGACTCCCGGAGAGCCGGCAAGGGATGACACCAGCGTGGCCGTGGCTGTGCTTAGCTCTACCGGGGAGATCCTGTGCTCCACACCTGTACGACCAAAACCAGCGGAGAACCAGGGGTGGTGGCACGCGCCTGTAATTGCCACGCTCTGGAAGCTGAAGCAGGAGGATTGCTGCAGGTTCAAAGGCAGCCTGGCCTCCACAGTGAGTTTAAGCCTAGCCTGCAATGCATAGCAAGACCCTGTCTCAAGAGGGTGTGGTGGCACACGATTACACGCCTGTAATTTCAGCACTTGGGAGGCTGAGGCAGGAGGATCGTTGCAAGTTTGAGACCAGCCTGGGCTACAAAGAGAGAGCTCAAGGCCAGCCTGAACTGCAGAGCGAAACCCTGTCTCTTTATAACAGACTGTCTCAAAAACTAAATGAATAAAAATAACAAAAATGTAAAAGTAAATAAATAAATGTGGTTGAAAAAGGCATACCAAAAGAGCTTTGTCCTTCTGAAATGTACCAGCCTGTGGGAATTCTCTGACAGGCTACACTTCAGTGAGCACCATTGTGGCAGCTTCCCTCTCTGTCAGGTCTGTTAGCGGAAAAAATGAGGATGGAAGGTTGGAGAGGGTGCTCAGGGGTGGAGCCCTCACTTGGTCTGCTTGCGGCTCTGCGTCCAATGTCAATTTCAGCACTGCAGAAGGACAGAGAGAGATCAGAAACCCAGCCCCTTTAAATGTCTTGGAGTAGTTTACTTTGTTTTGTGTTTTTTGAGAGAAGACTGATCTTGAATTCGCTATGAAGCCCAGGCTGGCCTTGAACTCATGGTGACCCTCCTGCCTCAGCCTCCCAGGTGCTGGGCTTACAGTTAGGTACCACCATGCCTGGCCACCATTATCTTCTTGAAAGGCAAATTTTATTTTCAAAATTAGGAATGAAACAACTCTATGGAACATGTAGTAATTGTATTTAGAGTTTTGGAAGGTGTATTTGGTGAACAGGAAAATATCTGAGGGCTTTTCAGAATGCTTCCTTTAAAAATATATAGTGTAGCTGTAAGTGGTGGCACACACCTGTAATCTCAGAACTCTGGGAGGCTGAGGCAGGAGGATCATTGTGAGTTCGAGACCATCCTGGGCTACAAAGTGAACTTAGGGCCAGCCTGAACTACATAGTGAGACCTTGTCTGAAAAAGACCAAAAAAGAAGATGGAAGGGCTGGGAATATAGCTCAGTGGCATAAACACCTACCTGGCAGGCACAAGGTTGTGAGTTTGATCCCCAGTATTGCAAAAAAAAAAAAAAAAAAAAAAAAACATAGATCATGTGACATTGATTTCTTTGTTCCTGATTTCTGGAAAATCTAACTGGAAACTAGATTGGGAAGTGTTTTAAATCACATTTGATTCGGGAGCCTGAGGCAGGAGGATTGTTGTGAGCTTGAGACCAGCCTAGGCTCCAAAGTGAGCTCAAGACCAGCCTGAACTGCATAGTAAGACCCTGTCTCAAAAAAGACAAAAAAAAAAAAAAAAAAAAATCGCATTTGAAAGGAAATGCCCATAAAAAATTTGCCAACAAATCCATAGAACATCTTTATAAGACCATATAAGAGACTTCTGGCATCAGTTTCTCTCGAGAGGAGCCTCTTGGACAGCAGACAGAGCTGGAGGTATTATCACCTTAATTTCAACGCGAACTCTGAATTAATTCTCTACTTGAGAGACAAAAGCGAAGGCAAATAAGCTCTATATGCTTCTCACCGCCAGGCTGATGCCCTACTAACACAGCTTTTGATTGTGGACCACACTAGCACGGACCTTCTTTAGCCCGGATTCAAAAGAGTTTCATTTTCATTACACAAAAGGAGGCTCACAGTTCAGAGGAGCTCAGTTCTCATAAGTAAGTAGGTAAATAAATAAATAAACAAACACCCAGAGTCTAACAAATGAGTTTAGAATCGGAAACTTCCACACTGTTGGTAGAGTGCCATAGAGTCCTGCGTGGTAGAGGAGAGAGAAAATGGCCTCCACTTGTGCCTCTCTCCCTCCCGCCCCCCCCCCCGCTCTATGACCCGCTGTGGCCAGTTGCATGATGGGAGATGCGACTTCCTCAGGTGTGTGGTAGGTGCAAGTTCTCCAAGGCTTGCTTTCTCTTCTTACCCGGAACCTTCTGGCCCCTCGGGGAGGAGCTGCGGCTGGCCCCCGGGATCATGAAGTCTATGAGGCCATGCCCCCCGCTCCGGGCTAAGGGGTGAGCTGCCCCTAGAGGCTCTACCTGCTCTTCTCGAGCCGCGCAGCTGAGGCCAGAGGAACTTTCCGGGATTCTTTCCAATGCTGTTTTGGGCCAATTCCTCGAGCAGCAAAAGCTAACTGATAAAGTCAGCGCTATACATTACGATGCATTTGGAAAATACAGCGAAGTAAAGTTTGCAGAAATTTTAGAAGTTTCACTCTCCTTTAATATATGCCAGATAGCTTTTGTATCAGTAGGATCATCGCATTCTTCCTAAGAGCCTCACGGCATTCCTCTGTAACGTGATTTAACATTCACTCCCTGCTGTATGTTGATTTCATAATTTAAAAAGAATAACATTGCATAAAATTGCCCCTTAAATCACAAGCATCCTATACTGGGTTCCTCCCTTCTCCTCCCCTCCCTTTTCCTCCCCTCCCCTTTCCTCCCCTTCCCTCCCCTCCCTTTCCTCCCCTGTGATTAGCTGACTGCTAGCTCCCAACAACTCAGGTAGGTCTGAGTTTCCAGGTCACATTTACAAGAAATACATTTTCCCATACCTCTGAGAAAAGTCTTTATCTTTTAAGTTCATTTATTAAAGTTTGTTTTCTCTTTGAGCCTTACATTGTACTCAACTTTTTTTTTTATCCTTAAGCTTGGTCTTACCACTGCTAAAATAGATATATATTCAAAATTCAACTTCAAAACTCAGGATTGCAGTGGGCATTATAGTGCACACCTGGAATCCCAGCACTCTGGAGGCTGAGGCAGGATTGCTGTAAGTACAAGGCCAGTCTGAACTGCATAGTGAATCCCTGTCTCAAAACAAACAAACAAAACCCTCAAGATTACATCAAATAATCATATCCTAAACCGGGCGTGGTGGTGCATGCCTATAATCCCAGCACTTTGGAGGCTGAGGCAGGAGGATCGTTGGGAGTTTGAGACCAGCCTGGACTACAAAGTGAGCTCAAGGCCAGCCTGAACTGCATAATGAGACCCTGTCTCAAAAAGACAACACTAAATAAAATAAAAAAGGATATATATCCTATTTACCTGTATGCAAATAAAAGATTGTTGTATATCTTACATAAAATACATTTGAATAAATGTACTGCCTTATTTATTTTTTGTTTTGGAGACAGGGTTTCATGCAGTTCAGGCTGGTCTTGAGCTCATTTTTTTGTTTTGTTTTGAAGGGCTTTTTTGTTTTGTTGTCTTTTTGAGACAGGGTCCTGCTATGCAATTCAGGTTGGCCTTGAGCTCACTTTGTAGCCCAAATGGTCTTGAACTCATAGTACTCATCCTGCCTCAGCCTGCCAAGTACTGGGATTACAGATGGTGCTCCACAGGACCGGTTGTACTGCCTTATTTAAAAGGTACTATTTCTTAGCCACAAAGAAAAAGCTTAAACTTTGCCGATTCAAATGGTGCTAGAGACTCTTATCAATATGAATTTTTAGATTTGTTTGTTTGTTTGTTTCAGATAGGGTCTGGTTCTGTTATCCAAACTGGCCTTGAGCTCACTGTGACCCAGGCTGGCCTCAAACTAACAGCGATCCTCCTGCCTCAGCCTCTCAATGCTGGGATTACAGGCGTGGGCCACCTTGCCATTTTTTGTTTTGGTTTCTTTTTTCTCTCTAAATAAATTCTTCTAGAAATCAAACTTCACAGTCATGAGGCCATGTGTCCTGCTGGAAAGGACAATTTCCAGCTCCATCCCTCTTGTGGGGAGGAAGGAAGTGAGCAGCGGAGAAGAAACTGACCATGACTCCGCCAATGCCCAGTGCATAGAGACCCCATCCGAGGAATGGCTGAGTTATTTTTCCTGCAGAACGGAGAAGCCCAAGAGTTCCTATTTTTCACCTATCATGGAGGGTGTTCCCGCACGCGAGACATTTTCTTTCAAAGGCCCCTTTGGTCTGCTACAGGGGCAGACAGAGGAGCAGAGCGCATCCAGAGTCCAGCATCCGCTTCTCTCCTCCGGCCTCCATGTACGGAGGAGTCTGCACAGAGCGCTGGGTTCAGTCAGGGGAGCCGCGGTCCGTGGGCTCCAAACCGTGGCCCAGGGGGCGGGGTTGTGGCCAAGGGGGCGGGGCTCTGCTTAGCAGGGTCCTGGGCCACACCCTGAACACGGAAGTGGGTGGGTGATAGATGATGGATGAATGGACGGATGGATAGATAGATGCTAGATAAAAATAAAGACAGGCTTCTAGCAGTATACATTGATTTTTGAGTTTGAGGATAGGATCTTCCCTGTGCTACGACAGGCAAAAAAAAGACCAAACCCAGAAGGAACAGAAGTAATGAAGAGAGAACGGTGGACAAAGTGCTGGACAAGAAATAACCCAGAACCAGAATGGATTTTCTGCGGGTTACTGAGTTATCCTTAGTTATTTCAAAAAGTAATGATACCATGCTTTTTAATTCTGCGCTGGATTTCAGGCCAGGGTCTCTCAGCAAGAAATGTTTACGCGGCGCAAACCTTCATTAGTGACACTTTCAGAAAATGGATCTCACAGCGCAAGGCCCTCACTGTGTTTGTCTGAGAGCCAGCTAAGCCTTCCACTGGGAAGGCTTCCGAGCAATGCTTAATCTTTGTTCTTTCTGTTTTACTGTCCTTGACAGTTTGGCCTCCCTCTAAAGCAGGCTGGTGACCAGACAACTATTCCATAAGCTACTCACAGTCTCATCCTAATTTCACAAAACAACTGGGCGTGGTGGTGCGCACCTCTAATCCCAGCACTTGGGAGGCTGAGGCAGGAGGGTCATCATGAGTTTGAAGCCAGCCTGGGCTACAAAGTGAGTGCAAGCCCGGCCTGAACCGCATAGGAAGACCCTGTCTCAAAATAATAATAATTAATAATAGTTTCACAAAACATAGCGCAGGTCACAAACACCTCTATTCTCAAACTTGCTGAGTTGTTTTTTCTTTTATATATATATATATCAGGAATCAATCGCACGACCTCGTGCTTGGCAGGCAGGCAGGCACCGCCACTGAGCTATATCCTGGGCCTAAACTTGCCAAGTTGTGAGTAAGCAGTGGAAGTATGGGAGACCCAGCACTCACCAGAGACAGAGACATTTTATTCGCCTCCTTGCCCACCATACCCCTCGGCTCTGAGGAAAAATATGAGAAATTACCAGCAGTTTGGTTTTCCAAACAAAGTGTACAGTTGCTGCACGTATGACGCATCCCTGCAATCCCAGTCTGGAGCGTCGGAGTCCTGCGCTAGATGCGGCAATTCATCAGGACCCTGCTACAAAAATAAAACTAAGGAGCCAGGCATGGTGGTGCACGCCTGTAATCCCAGCACTCGGGAGGCTGAGGCAGGAGGATCGTTGCAAGTTTGAGACCAGCCTGAGCTACAAAGTGAGCTCAAAATCAGCCTGAACTGCATAGTGAGACCCCATCTCAAAATGACAAAATAAATAAATAAAAAGTAAATCAAACTAAGGGGCCAGGTAAGGTGGCCACACCTATAACACAAGCACCGGGAGGAAGGAGGGTGTGGATGACAAGCTTGAGGCCATACTGGGCCACATTTATTTAAAATATAGTTTAAATAAACAGACAGGGCTGGAGACACAGCTGAGTGCTTTCCTAGTATGTATTGGGGCCTGGGTTTAATCCTCAAAGCCAGGTGGCATAAGGCCTGGCTGTAATCTTAGCACTCTGGGAGGCTGAGGCAGAAGGATCACAAATCAAGTCCCAGGTGGACAAGTTAGCAAGACTCCGTCTTAAAATTAAAAAATAAAAATGGCTGGGGTTGAGGATCAGTGTGAACACCCTAGGTTCAATCCCCAGTATCACAAAACAAAGAAAAAATATATTTCTTTGATCAGAAAAAAAATTGAGGTGATAATCGCATACTTCCTCAATACAAATCATTGCTTAGGTACGTTTGACCTGTGCATACCTCAATTTTTTGAGTACTAAATAACTTCCTTATAAGCGACCTACTCCAGAAAATAAACTTTGTTTGCAAAGTTTACTCCAGAAAATAAACTTTGTTTGCACCTGAGGATTGAGGCCACATGGTGTTAATGGGTCACCCACAGGGCAATGAAATTCCAGCAGGGACATTCTTCGTCCACTGATGAAACCTGGGGTCAATGGCTTTAAAAGCATAAAGCATTTTGCATATAACAAGAATCTGAGTTGTCCAACTCCTTAAACAATGTGGAGTTCTCCATCCATATGTGACCTGCTCTTGCCAAAGGTTTTAAACCAGGCCCTAGTCTTTCTCTTTTCTTTATAGTGAGCTCAGGTCCAGCCTGGACTACATAGTGAGAACCTGTGTCCAAAAATTAAAATAAGGGGCTGGGGACACAGCTCAGTGGTGATGCACAGCCTCAGCCTGTGCAAGGACCTGCCTTCCATCCCGTGTTGCTGGGCAAAGAGCTGGGTATGGTGCTCTTCCTGTAACCCAGAGTTGCGGAGGAGAGTGTGTTCAATGCCAGCCTGGGTTGCATGGTGAATTCAAGAACAGCCTGGGCTACAGATCTAGACCCCGCCAGGAAAAACTGAAGGATGAAAGAGAACCCGAGGTAGCTGCGTGGTAGAACACTTGCCTAGCATACACGAGACCCTGGGTTCAAGCCACAGAAAGTGGGGGCAGTGGGAGAGCAGAAGACCTGAATGAAGGCTTCCCCTCAAGATCCAGAGGGCAGATAAGCACGTGAAAAACACCCTGTCTTTCCCGCCACTAACTCCCCTCCCTGAAAGCCCTCTTCCCTTCCTTCCAAAGCTTAGTCTCCATCTCACCCCTCTTTGCTCAATTTCCCCTTCCTTCCTTCTCCTCCCTAGCTCCCCTCTCCTTTTGGACGATTTCTTCCCACTTCACTGTATCTCTTGTGCAATCTGGTTTTTATTCACACTTTGTTTCTCACACCAGAGACAATCTGAATATTTGCAGTACAATGTGTCCAACTTATTTCACTTAAGACTGTGGTCTCAAGCTGCACCCACTTACCAGCAAATGTTTTAAGTTTATCCTTTTTTATGGCATACTATTTTTTTTTTTTTAGTATTGTATTTTAAAAAAAGCAAATCTTTTTTTATCCACTTATCAGTTGATGGGCATTTGGAAGAGGATCAGAGATTCAAAGGCAATGCGGGCTACTTGATGAGATGTTGTCTAAAAAATATATATTCCAAGATTTGGCTGTTACAAACTATGCTGCTATAATCGTGCATATGCATATACTGCTGTAGTATGATGCTTTTAATTCATTTGGGAAGATAAGAAGGACATCTGGGTTGAATGGGACCTTTAATACTAGTTTACTGAGGAATCTCCAGACCGATTTCCACAGTGGCTGCGACAGTCTACACTCCCACCACAGTGAAGCGGTCCTTTCCCCCCACAGCCCCTCCAGCACTTGATGTCTTGATGGCAGCCATTCTTCCTGCAGTGTTGCAACCTGTGCTGTTTTCACTTGTTTCTTGAATGACTCATGTTGTTGAACATTTTCTCATGTATCTGCCCCTTCTACTTCATCTAAGTGTGTATCCATCTCAGAACCATTTTGGGATTGACTCAGAGTTTAGGGGACCTGTTTCTCTAACTGCTTTATGTGTTCTAGACGGAAGGCCTTTGTCTGAGGAACTGGCTGAAATATTTCCCTCCCCCACTGGACTTCATTAGAAACCTGGAAACTCAAACAATGCGACTTGGCCAGTGGGTACTGGAAGTGCTGACAACACCTGCAGACAAGGGTGCAGAGTAAAAGGAATGTACTTTGTTTCCTTTGGTGCCTGGGGTTAAACCTGGGGCTTTTTGCCTCTGATCCACCACCCCAGCCCCTGGAGTAACTCCCAAGACAACAGGATGATTTGTAACAAAGATAAATGTCCTTCCACCAGGTAATCAACAACCAGTGCTTCTTGGTATTTCCTTAAGTTGCTATGCCCCTCTCCCCGAAACACAGCGACATGGATCTTTAGAGCAGTATTTATTTTTTGAGACAGAATCTCACTATTTAATCCAGGCTGGGTTTGAACTAAGTAGCTTAGGCTAGCCTCAAACTTGGGATCCTCCTGCCTCAGCTTCACAACTTTATAGCAGTTTTATTCATAATTGCCACATGGGGAGGCCACCACAGTGTCCTTCAGTAGGTAAGTGAATACATACACTGGAACACCTTGACAATGGAATAATACTCAGCACCAAAAATAATTCCTTTACATTCAGAGAAACCCTGCCAAGAGTGGGAATGAGCACCTACAACCCCAGTGGTAGGTGGAGGCTGTAGGAATGAAAATTAAAGCTATCCTGGACTAAGTAGCAAGATCCTCTCTTCACAACAGCAATGAACTTTGCTGGCAGAAGCTGCTGGAAGGGCTGGAGATATAGCTCAGTGGAATAACCGCTTGCCTAGCAAGCGCAGCGTCCTGAGTTCGATCCCCAGTACCGAAAACAAAACAAAACGAAACAAAAAGAATAGCTCAAATTAAAAAAAAAAAGAAGCTGCTGGGAAGCCACATCACCCGATCCCAAGTGTTCCGCATTGTAAATAAACCAGGCCGTGGAGATGGTAGACCTGTGCCTCCCAGGAATGAGGGGTGACTAGATGAACCATCACGGAATTTTGGGGCAATGAAACTTTTCTATATGAGGCTGCATCAGATGCCTGTCATCAAACATTTGTCAATACCCACAGGATGAGCTGGGCATGGTGGCCCGCGCCTGTAATCCCAGCACTCAGAAGGCTGAGGCAGGAGGATCTTGCAAGTTTGAGGCCATCCTGGGCTACAAAGTGAGTTCAAAGGCCACCTGAACTGCATAATGAAATCGTGTCTCAAAAGGAAAACAATAAACCTCGCAGAATGGCTGGATGTGGAGGTACATGACTGTAACCCCAGCTACTTGGGAGGCCGGGGTAGGAGGATCATAGATTCAAAGGCAGTCCAGTCTGGGCTACTCGATGAGATGCTGTCTCAAAAAAACATTATTATTATTTATCTTTTGAGACATGGTCTTGCTGTAGCCCAGGCTGGCCTTGAACTTGTAGCAATCAAGGGAACACAGTAGTAGGATTGTAGCGCCCCCCAGCTTCATTCCTGGTACTACAAACAACACAGAGCATGAAACCTGATGTGGACCACATGCTTTTCTGTTCTACTTTTACTGGTCTAAAATCGATTACTTATAAGCCAGAGCCAGGCGTGGTAGTGCACACCTGGAATCTAGCACCAGAGAGGCTGAGGCAGGAGATTACTGCTAGTTTGAGGCCAGCCTCAGCTACATAGTGAGTTTACAACTAGCCAGAACTGTGCAAGACCCTGTCTCAAAAAAAGAAAAAGAATATATATATATATATATATATATATATATATATATATATAATTAATTACAACAAAACCGAAGCAAATTGTTTCTCTATAGGTAAGTACTCAGTAAGTCTGACTCTTGGTACCAAGGGAGCTGAAGGTGGCCAGGATTCCACCTTCACAGCAGCTCGCCATGCGGGTCTTTTATCTGCAGGCTCCCCACTGAGGCAGGCGGAGACCGGGGTGGATCTTTGTCCTGTGTTTTAGACAAGAGCGGACAGGCAGAGAGCTTTGCTTGTCTGGTTCTTCTCAGTCGCCCTCAGATCACGAGGAGGCCTCACACGGACTATGGGGGCATGTTCTGGGGTGATGTATTCTGGTCTCCTACGAGGTGTCGCATTTTATCCACCATAATTAATTTCTTCATCATCTTCTTATTCCTAGGGGAAATATTAGAAAAATAAATGTAAAAGGTTACTAGAATGTTCCGGGCATGGTGGTGCACACCTGTAATCCCAGCACTCAGGAGGCTGAGCAGGAGGATTACCACAAGTTTGAGAGCACCCTGGGCTACAAAGTGAGCTCAAGGCCAGCCTGAACTGCATGGCAAGACCTTGTCTCAAAAATCAAAGAAGAGAAAAAAAAGTTACTATGATTGCTCCATTAAAATCACTAAATGGAAGCTGGGTATGGGGTGCGCACCTGTAATACTGGCATCCTGGGAGGCTGAGCAAGGAGGATCTCAAGTTTGATAACAGCCTGGCAACTGAGAGAGATCTTCCCCATCGCAAAACAAAAAGAAACGGTGGGGTTGCTGTGCCTGTAATCCCAGCACTCAGGAAAGTCAAGGCAGGAGGATCACAAGTATGAGCCAGGCCTAGGGCAACTTACATCTCTCTCAAAAATATAAAATACACTCAGGAAGCTGAGGCAGGAAGATTGCCACGAGTTCAAGGCCAGCCTGGGCTGCAGTAAGACCTTGTCTCAGGAAAAACAAAAGTAAAAAGGGATGAACATGATGCAGCACAGCACAAGGCTCCAGTACAATCCCCAATATGACAGAATGAATGAAATACAAAGCAAGAAAGAAGGAAAAAGGAGAGTGGGGGACAGATTCAGACAGAAAGGAGGAAGGAAAGGCAAGTTCATTAAAGAACCACCTCAACACACCACTGCTTCCTCCTCTCGGGCTCAGCAAGGGAAGGGTCATTACCAAACTCTCCCTGAACCTGGTGGCACATGATTATACTCCCAGCACTCGGGAGGCTGAGGCAGGAGGATCGAATCAGCATGAGTTTGAGGCCAGTCTTGGCTACAAAATGAGTATAAGGCCAGCCTGGAACACACAGCGAGAGCCTCTGTCTCAAACACCAAAACAACCTGTGCTCAAAGGCCACAGTAGCTAGGCCCGGTGGCAGTGCCTGTCAGTGTGGGGCTTGGGGAGTCCGACACAGGAAGATCACAAGTTAAGGCAGCAGAGGGTTGCACAGCAAGGGCCTGTGTCTCATACCACATGCAACAGCTGCAAGGAGTCCTGTGGCCTCAGCTGCGTGAGACTCAGCACTCTAAGTCCACCGCTCTCTGCCTGCGTCTCTGCCACTCTACCACTGAGGGCTGCTGCCTTCCCTGCTCCCTCAGCTCCCAGCCTCCCTGCATCTTCTACTGTTGCCTTGTCTGCCACTGAAAAGCTTATTCTCCTGGGCTTTGCAGAACTGTTCTGACATATAGCCCACCATTTATATGTTAATGACCCCCTAGGGGCTGTCTCTTATCCAGACTTCACTGTTTTTTTGAGACGGGTCTTTCCATGTTGAGCTGGCCTTGAATTCTCGGGGATCCTCCTGCCTCAGCATCCTGCATGCTGCAATTACAGGTGTTCACCACACCTGACTTTTTCCTATTAACTTGCATTTTGTTCTTTAAAGTTGGCCACTTCTGAGTATGTCAGTCTCTTATTTCTAGGTTTATATTGGCTCTTTTTACTTAAAGAGGGGCAAGTTATGACTTCCCTGTCAGTCACAGCTCAAAGGACTGCTTCTGAAGGTCCCCAGGCTACTGACACAGCCCCTCCCCAGGGGTTTTCTTAGCTTCCCATGGCCGGGTTCCAAGAACGCGATGCGCAAGTTTTTGTTTTATCCCCAAGAGTATCTGAGATGTGGTAGGAACTCTAATAGTATTTATTTTGGTTTCTTTCCTTAGGAAAGCTCTCTAAGCCTGAGTATGGAGGCGCACACCTGTGATCCCAGCACTTACGAGGCTGAGGAAGGATGATCACCTCGAATTCTAAGCTGGCCTGGGCTTCATAGTAAGACCAAGGCCACCTAGACTGCACAGCAGAACTGTCTTCAAAAAGAAAACAGGAAAGAACAAGCAAAGCTCTCTAATACTGTGGCCAATAGAAAGCGCTAATTTATCACACATTTTTTGAAGGCTGCTAAGACCTAGTTACATTTATGGCAGCTCTAATCCATCCAGTTCCCTTTGCCTGATCCATACAGCACGTTAGGGACACAGCATGTTTCCTCTTGCCTTCTCCGCATTACTCTGAGATCCATCCAGGCATCTCATGCTTCTTTGTTTGGAGACAGGCTGTAGTTGAGTTTGGGCTCAACCCTTCATTCTCCTGTCTCAGCCTCCGAGTGCTGGGACCACAAGTGCGCGCCCCTGCAGCTGGCTGTCCAGACATCTCTCTGCACGGCCTCCTGGGAAGCCAGTCCGGGCATAGCACATTACCTTTGAGCACATTCAGGGCACAGCGTGTTGTCCTCTGTCCCTGGGGCCGGGAAGGTGCAGGCCGGTAACAGAATGAGCGCGATCATCCTCCTGGGGGTGTCAGGGACCCAGGTGTGTCCGGCGCGGAACTGCAGGCGAACCCAGCCTGCCACATCTGCAGAGCAAAGCTGGCCGTGGACCACACACCACCGGCCACCTGGGGAGGGGACAGAGAAGCAGAGGTAAACAGTGGGACAGAGGTGCCCTCCTCAGCAGCGCAAAATGCGGGCTACAAGACACTGTGCTCTCGCTTTACGTCTGACACAGCACGGGAGAAACAGCGGTCAGCTTTTCCAAGTATTTACTTGGTTTTGTGACCAGGACTTTGCTAATTGTTCTATACAAGTCCACCTACCTTTAGGTACATGGGTCATTGTCCCCTTTTCCTAGAGAAAGGGGTGGGTACAGGGCTACAGAAGTGCGCTGCCACTGACGTGCATCCCCAGCTCCCCGCTTTTCTTACCGATAGGGCAGGTAACAAATGTCCTACCATTCCCAGTGCCCAATCAGACGCAGTGTTCTGACCCCGCCCCTCTGTCTAAGCAGCTGCACGGTGCTCACTCCCTCCGCTGCGGTCTGGGTGAAGGCGCAGGGCCCGGGGCGTAGCTCGGCCGTGTAGTGCTTTCTAGCATGGGTGGGACCAGGGGACTCAATGCCCAGCACCGTGTCAGTGTGGAGGCGCACACCTGTGATCCCAGCACTTGAGAGGTTGAGGCAAGAGAATCACTAAGAGTTCAAGGCCAGCCTGCGCTACACAGAATGAATGTGTCTCAAACAAAAAACACAGTCCTTAGCACCAGGAGACAGTTAGGTTTAGGATCTATGCCCTGAGATCTTTTTGCTTATTTGTTTAGCCTTTGGTTTTTGGAGACAGGGTCTCACTGTGTAGTGCAGGCTGGCCTTGAACTCACTATCTAGTTTAAGCTGGACTTGAACTCCCTGTGATCCTCCTGTGTCAGCCTCCAGGGTGCTGGGATTACAGGTGTGTGTCAACCACACCTGTTATTCATTTGTTGTGTTAATTCTATTTTTGTTTTTATAGTGCTGGGGCTCACACCAAGGAGCATGGACTGAGGTGTGTAACAAACTGTTCTTTCCCCCTTCGGTCATGGTGACTAAATCCAAGGACATCTGCAATAGGCTACATCAGGCCTCTTTTTATTGATCTTTAATTTGAGACAGGATCTCACTAAGTTACTACATTGACCAGGTTGGACACAAACTTTGAGTGCTCCTGCCTCAGCCTCCCAGTGCTAGGATTAAAGGTGTGCACCACCACACTTGGGTATATTTTTGTAGATAAAGAACCAGAGATTTTAAGCCAATTAACTTGACAAAGCTGCACATCTACATTACAAAAACCTTCAGGCAGCGAGAAGAACTCAGGTAGTAACAGCTAATTGTCACATGATCAGCATTTACTTGAGACAGGTTCTACAGGCAGTTCAGACTGTCACTAAATTCACTACATAGTCCAGGCTAGCATCCAACTCATGGCTAGACTGCCACAGCCTCCCAAGTGCTGGGATTATAGGTGTCCATGCCCAGCTACAATATTAGGTTATGCTGCCTCCCAGCTTAGAACACTGTTTAGGGATGAGAAAGGGTCTACACTCAACCAGTTGGCTTAAGGAGCCATCCCAATAAAACTTGGTTGTTTGAGCCAGGTGTCACAGTACATGAGTATAATCTCAGTACTCAGGAGGCTGAAGCAGGAAGACCTCCAGGAGTTCCAGGCCAGCCTGAACTATGTAGTGAAACTCTGCCTCAGAAAATCACAGCTTGGCTATTCATCAACCAAGGAAGAAATAAACCCTTTGTAAATCCAGCTTCTGATCTGTGGATATCTTAACTGACTCCTCTGCTTCTACCAGCTTTTAGTCTTGCCCTAATAAACACTAACCTCATTTCTCTGGGGACCTCACACCCCTAAGGCTCATCTTACCTGGGGCTTGTGGCAAGAAGGCCTTCACAGCACGGGGCATGGGGCAGGAAGTCACAGCCTTGGGCTGACCCGCTCTGGCTGCTATCCTTGCCCAAGACGCCAGCATGGACTCCTGAGCAGAAGTCCCCACTTCAACCAGGCCAGCCTCCTCCTCCTTCAAACTCATATTCAAACTTGTCATAAGGCTCTTTTTCCTGGTGCCTGCCCTGCCTTGCTTCAAAGCCCGCTGCAGCTTGGCTTCCTTTGAGGTCCCAGGCACGTCCTGCAGATAAAACTTGTGATGAGTGGGGCTTGGAGAAGTCTGACTTCCACAGACTTTGGTGTCCATTTTACTGTTCTTTACATGGACCTGGGTACATGCGCTTCAGGGTGGGAAGGGTGTGGAGGTATTGCTTTTTTTTTTTTTTTTTTTTTTTGGCGGTACTGGGGATTGAACTCAGGACCCTGCGCCTGCTAGGCAAGTGCTTATTCCACTGAGCTATATCCCCAGCCCCTTTTTTTTGTCTTTTTGAGATAGGGTCTCACTATGCAGTTCAGGCTGGCCTTGAGCTCACTTTGTAACCTAGGCTGGCCTTGAACTCACAGCAACCTTCCTGCCTCAGCCTCCCAACTGCTGGGATTATAGACATGCGCCACCACGCTTGGCTAGAAGTATTGTTTTCTTACAGCACTGGTTCTCAGCTGGGAGAAATCCGGGGGTTGTAACTCAGGGTTTTGCTAGTTGTTCAGTGCAAAGACTCTGGCTTCCATCCCCATACCACCAAAAAATACATTTTTCAAATAAAAGGAAATAGAAAGGAAAAGAAACCCTGCTTAGAACCTAACGCATACAGAAATGCCAGCAGAGAAGGGCATCCCACCGTGCAAGCCGCCTCACAGCCCACACTCTTGAAACTCACACATTCCTGCTGGGGGTACACGTGCCTCTGGAGCCGCAAGTAGACCTGTATTTTCTGTGGAGATCGCAAAGGAAAGAGGAGTTACACGCTGACAAAGGTCCCCACGCTCACCGCAGCAGCAAGTCCCACCCGTACGCACCTGGCCGTCGGTGCTCAAGTTAAACTGCTGGCACCAGTTCCGCAAGGTGTCCCGAGACACCTCGTTCACCGGGGGCAGGACCATGGGCAAGGGAGGTGTTGTTTTGCTTCTAGGTCTGGGGCAACCTTTGAGCTCTTCCTTCACTTGTGGAAGGTGACCTGAGAACAGAATGGAATCCTAGCAGTCATCCTGAATGTCCCCATGATTCTTTTATCATTTTGCACAGATTTCTCACATCTCTCACGCAGGCACTGTGGCACTGAGCTATATCCCCTGCCAGGCAACAACTTAGATAGAGCATTATATTCTATTTCTCTGCCAAGGTGTCTAAACTTCGAGCCAGAAATTATCAGGTGTTCCTACACAAATCACAGCTATCACCCCAACCCTACCCCAAGCCAGCAGGGCTCTGCCATTTGCGGGCCCAGCGCACTCACCTTGTTCAGCTTCGCTCTAACTGTCTCTACTTCACCTTGCAGTCTCTTACCTACTGGAAAGTGCAACTCACCTGACATCTCCCTCTGAAGTCATAGGAAGTCATCTATGAGGTCAGATTCAAAGTCCTGTACTAGGATTTTTAAGAGCTGCTAGATATTTATCAGTGATTAGCCACCAAGCAAAAATACTAGATTTTGGGGGGGGGAGGGGGATACCAGGAATTGAACTTTCAACCCTGTGCTTGCCAGGCAGGTGTTGTGCCACCGAATTATATCCCTGGCCCTAGATCTTTTTTAAAATTACTTAATCAGCCTGGCCTGGTGGTGCATATCTGTAGTAATCCCAGCACTTGGGAGGCTCATTGAGAGTTTGAGGCCAGCCTGGGCTACAAAGTGAGCTCAAGCCCAACCTGAACTGCATAGTGAGTGGGATCCTGTCTAAAAAAAAAAAAAAAAAAAAAAAAAAAAAATAGAAGTTGAACCTTTCCTTTTCCCCAGTGCTGGAGACCGAACCTGGGGCCCTGTGTGTGCTAGGCAAGTGCTCTCTCATTGAGCTGCACCCCTAGCCCATTAGTTTCCTAGGAAAGATCAGCTTTCGTGGGCTGTGAGTTTTGCACTGCTGTCTGGCTGGTCCGTAAAAACATGCTCTGCCCCAAATGGCTTTGCAGTCGTATTCTGCATCTTAAAAACCACGCAGTTCTCGTACCACAAGTAACGGAGGTGAGATTTAGGCTGGGTGTTGTGTAGTTAAGAGGACAGGGAAGAAAAATGTCACTCTTCCTGGGGCCTCAGAGTTGCCAATCAGGCAACTTCTGTTCTCATACCTGCATCACCCTGCCTGGGCCTCAGAGGTGCGTTACCTGCGCTTTGTAAATCCGCGGAGGATGAAATGCTTGGTTCCATGAGTTGTTCGTACTCCTCTGTAACGGGGACCAGTGTTAAAATCACATTTTCCTCTTCAGTTTCCTCCTTTAAGACATTCTGAAAAAAGTCAGTCGCAGACCGTTTGATTCCACAGTACCGCCAACTTTCGAGCAAGGCACAAGCAACGAATAAAAACAGGGGTGAGCCGGGCGTGGCAGCGCGTACCGGTAATCCCAGCACTCCGGAGGCTGAGGCAGGAGGATAGTTGTGAGTTCGATACCAGCCTAGGCTACAAAGTGAGCTCAAGGACAGCCTGAACTGTAGAGAGACCCTGTCTCAAAAGAACCGAAAAAGCACCCAGTTCTACCGCACCTGGGCCTCCCATCGGGTGGGACCCTGCACAGGGAACCTCGCTTCCCACCACTGACCGCACGGCTGCGGGCCGCACCCGCTCGCCACCAAACATTCCATTACTCAGCGCCATTCGGGTTAAAGACAAAAGTCAAGGCAGGCTGCGCCAGGTGCGCCTGCGAATTCCCGAGCGGCGGGGCCCTGGGGGCAGAGGGAGGCGCCCTTCCTCCCGCTGCACTGGTGGGCTGCGCAGCCCGACGCCGGAGGGGCAGGCCTAGTTTGGCTTTGGGGCTGCTCCGTCGTTCAGAGTGTCCGCGCTGGGGCCCCGGCCCGCTGCGTGCCGGGCAAGGGCTCCGCCAGGAGCTGGGGCTTTGCACCCTTCTGTGTGGCCGCACGCTCTACCCATGATGTTTCCCCGCGCTAGGAAGGCGAACACCCAGCCTCGCAAGGTCAGCGAGCAAGGCCGGGGCGCAGCCGTCCCCAGTGCGGCCCAGACCTCCGCTCTCCCGCAGGTGAAATCCCCCTCCCGGCCCATTGTGAGCGCCGGAGGCCGCGGCCACGCCCTCCCCTGCCCCAATTTAAATTCAATGGCTGCCCATTACCCGCAGGCTCTGGCTTGCAATTAGGGGTTTCTGCATTTGTATGTCACTTTCCCCAGGCTCGGCCGCAGAGGCTCCCCCTGGTCACAGGAAGGCGGCTCCTCCACTCAGGAGTCGGTGCTAGCTTAGAGAGACCACGCCACGGCCCTGCCCGAGACCTAGCTCGGGCAGCTCGGGTGTGCCCTGGAAAGCGACCCCGGAGAATGCACCGCGATCGCTCGGTTCTCACCTGGCCCAGGGGGACTCCAGCCCCGCCCGGAGCCCAGCTGGTGTCATCAAGGACCCTGCAAGTTCCTCACTTTTTTTTTCTCGGAGAAAAATAAAATCAGACCAGCCACCTCACTTTCCAGCTCTCTCCGTGGCACCCCCTTCTCCTCCTAAATCTTGGCCCTTGCCTTTTCCCCGTTCTTCTCCTGCCTGGTGACAACACCCCTTTCCTGGCAAAAATGAACATTTTTCTTTGGTGGGGTCGCGGAAAAGCATTTTACCTTTTCTCTCACCAACTACAGTCAGAGCACAAGCCTGGGAGAGGAGCAAGCAGGTAGTGTGCACAGCAGCCCCAAGATGGAGAGTCCTCGAGCCCAGACCCTGACTGGTCGACAATTAAGGGACCCAGAAGGATTTTGAGAGCACTTGGAGAGAACAGAAGCTCTGCAGGAAAGGAAACTCACCTTGTCGCTGGTGTCTGACATCTTGAAAGCCGCCCAGGAGACAAAGCCAGAGGCCCAGGCGCTCAGAGACTTTCACCTTTTACCCCCCGGGGGCTTCGGACTCCTTTTATAGGCAAATTTCTCCCACTTCCTGTTACCCAGGGTCATGCCTTCCCCCTCCACTTCCTCTCCTTCGGTGTGTGACCGTGCTTGGTTTTTCCAATTTCAGCAGCCACAGGAGCCTGCGCTCCTACCAGGTGACCCCTGAATTACTAAGTCATTCATATTGCTCCCAACGGTTAAAAGAAACTTAGATTCTTCTCTTCGTTCTGTTTAGGATGAGATTTGGGAAAAAACAGAATGATAAAATCCTGCTGAGTTCCCTGATGAGTGGCTGGAATATTTTCTGAGTAATTCTGGGCCTATGCTGGTGAGAGCTTCATGGCTTTATATGAACGTGAAAACACTGAAGCGGGGTGTGGTGGGCGTGGTGGTGCATGCGTGTAATCCCAGTACACTGGAGGCTGAGACGGAGGATCGCTGTGCATTCCAGGCCAGCCTGGGTTACAAAGAGAAAACCTGTCTTAAAAAAAAAAAAAAAAAAGAGGGCCTGGCCTGGTAAAAATTAAAATACGCATTGAGAGTGCAGGGAGTGGTGGTGCACGCCTGTAATCCCAGCACTGGGGAGGCTGAGGCAGGAAGATTGTTACAAGTTCGAGGCCAGCCTGGGCTACAGACTGAGTTTAAGGCCAACCTGAACTGCAGTGAGACCCTGTCAAAAAAATAAATAAATAAAGATAAACAAATAAATAAATTTTAAAAATAAGAAAAAAGAAAAGACATTCAGATTTTAGGGAGGTGTTTTATTTTCATTATTTCTTTTTGTTTTTGTTTTTTTAGACAGGGTCTCACTATGTAGTTCAGGCTGGCCTTCAACTCAGTGTTCAGCCCAGGCTGGCCTCAAAACTCCCAGCAGTCCTCCTGCTCCAGCCTCCCAACTGGTGAGGTAACAAGCACGCATGAACCACCACACCCACGTTTCATGGTGTTTTTTAAGTGAGTTGTGCTCAAATGTGCGACACTCTTGTACTCACTAGATTTACACTGTGAGGGATGGATAACATGTCTCTTAATTCTGTTTTGGTCTTTTTATTTCTTTTGGGGTTTTTTTGTAGATCTAGTTATAAATACAAATATTTACTCAGCAATCATACTGAGAGGGGAGAGGCTTCGTCACCAGAACAGAAGCAGCAGAGGCCTCTCCCCTGTGCTGGAGGGCCTTGCACAGGTTTGGGACTTGCTGGAGCTTCCTGCTAGAGGCAGACTCCTGCAGCAGGTGATGTGGACTGGCCCCCAGCTCCCTCTGAGGAGCCCGGGCTACCTTAGTGTCATCTGCCCACAGCACTCAGCGTGGAAATCAGTGCCCCTGAGTGACTTCCTCCGCACCTAGAAAAACACTATCCATCAGTCCCAAAGCGCACATCCAAAGCGCAGTCTGCCTGGCTTTCAGTCTGCAGGGGCACTGAATGAAGATCTGAAGCAGGAGGCCTGCCCTAGGCTGCCTAAATCGCATTTTGGAGGGGGTGGCTCCAGAAATCTGTGTTCAGCATGTCCTCCCGGTCATTCCTATGGTTCAGGAGCTCTGGCGGGGTCAGGATTTGGCCAGAGCACTTTGGAGATAGGTAAGGGCAGATAGCACTGCAGTCCTGGGTCCTCCCCGCAGGGTGGCCCAAGGGGACTAGAGGAAGCCAGGTACTTCAGCTTCCTCCCTGGGTGTGGCCCCTGCTTATCTGGGGTTGGAGACATCAGCGTGCCTGCCTGAGGGAGCCTAGTGCTGGAGGCCGAGGCTGCACGAGCCCTGGGAGGTGACTTCAGGCCCACGTTTTTGTCTTCCTGGAGCCTCGGTCACATATGTCTTGTCTGCTTTCCAGAGGGTTTTCTCTGTCTCTGTAGCACTCTCCGTCCCTCTCTTTCTCACCCATCTCTCCCTCTACTGAGGTTTGAACCCACAGTTACATCACTAGCCTTTTTTATGTAATTTTTATTTTTTTTCCTTTTTTTTCCCCCAAAACAGGGTCTTTCTATGTAGTTCAGGCTGCCATTGAACTCATGATGTAGCCTAGGCTGGACTCAAACACCCAACTGCTGAGATTGTAGGAGTGTACCACCACACCCTGGTTTTTCTTTTTCCTTCCTTCCTTCCTTCCTTCCTTCCTTCCTTCCTTCCTTCCTTCTCTTTTTTCTTTCTTTTTGTTTTTGAGGCAAGGTGTCTCTGTAGCCCAGGCTGGGCTCAAATTCTCAGCAATCCACCTGCCTCAGCCTCCTGTTTGCTGGGATTACAGGAGCACACCACCACACCCGACTTGAACTGGCTTTTCTACTATGGCGTATCTTTTATTCCAAAAGCCAAGTGACCTCAACTAGTAGATATATTGATTCACACTGTGTGTTTGGAAACTACAAACATGATCCTTGTGTGTTTATAAAACCAAAAGGCCTCCTTGCGCACGTTGGCACAGGAGTCCGGTTATTACTAGGCCCCTTTAAACTTCCACTTGGACAACCAGGGATCACGCTGGTCTGGGCATCCGTGTCAGCGCCGTCCGATCTTGTGACTGCCACAATTCCCTCTAGTGCTGGTGCACAGAGAGCCGATGCAGTGGCCACAGGTCCCTGCAGGAAGGGCTGGGTCGGTCCTGATAGGAAATGTGTGGGTGGGGGCACTTGTCCTCCCCAGAGCTGACCTCGCGGGTGGGTGCGATCTGCCCCAGCGGCTCAGGACGGGGCGGGGCGGAGTGAGGGATCGCGACTTCTCCTGGTGGCCTCCCTCAGCCTCCCGACTCTCCTTGATTTGCTGTCTGCAGGGGTTAAAGGGCACCTTGCTGGCTGCCCGTCCACTTTGCCCTGGGGACACCACGCTCCCCAATCCCCTTCCCGGCCACCTGCCGCCCCGGCGCTACAGTCGCCGTAAGTTTCAGACTGCTGGCTCCGAAAGGCAGTGGCATCCCCAGGCTCTCGTACTTCAGAGGCCCCAGGACGACATTAAAGCCCGGCGTGGCCACGGCCTCTCCCCGGCCGACCCGCCTGCCTGCAGAGGCCCCGCCCCAGCCCTGCGGCCTCCGCGAGCGCCGGGTCCGGAGCACCCCCGGGTGGGCACCGACCCCGCCGGCCCGCCCTCTGCAGCCGCTTCTGTCCCCAGCTGTGGCCACGTGGGTGTTTCCACTTGGCTCAGGGCTGGCCGGAGCTCTGCCCAGGCCTCCGAGAACCGTCCAGCGTTTGCCGACTCCCGGGACCCTCGCCAGCTGCCCCCTCTGAGCGGAGGAGCGAGCCCGCGGGCAGGTCGGCGGCCGGCTGTGCGCTCCCGCGCGGCGGCTCCCGGCGCACGCTCTTCCCTCCTCCGGCTGTGAGGAACTCGGGCTCCACGCCACCCCGCCCGGCCCCGGCCGAGGGCAAAGGCGTCTCTGACCCCGCGCTGTCCCCCACGAGCGTCCCTTTCGGCAGTGCCTTCCAGCGCACGAGAGGCGCGGCTGGTCCTGGGACTGCGGGAGCTGCTCCCATTCTGGGGATGCACAGAGCTTCCGAGCCAGCGCTTGGGGATCCGTCCCAGGTCCTCCAAGCGGGCAGAGGGCCGGGCTTGCCCAGGCCACCACCGACTTCAGTGCGGCAGACCCTCCGGTGTTCAGCTCGCAGCCCGTCCTGGCCTGCAGCCCCGGCTTAGTAACCAGCCAACTCTGCTTTCTTTTTGCTTTGTTGTAGCAGGGTCTTACTATGTAGTTCAGGCTGGTCTCAAGCTCGAGGTGATCCTCCTGCCTCGGCCTCCTGAGTGCTGGGATTGCAGGCCTGCGTCACCATGCCCGGCTCTCCACTTTGTTTATGTGAAAACATACAGATTTTTTAAGTCCTTAAATTGCTGCATATGGAGGAACATTTTTCTCCACCAGGACCAACCCTCCACCCACGTATTTTCGTTCTGAAGCAAGATTTCACTACGTAGTCTAAACTGACCTCCAACTAGCTATGTAGCCCAGGCTGCCCTTCAAACTTGCAGTCCTCCTGTCTCAGCCTCCTGCAGAGCTGGGATTAGAGGTGTGCACCACTACAATGTGCCTACCAGGGCACCTTCTGTTTTTACTATAGGGTCTCGCTGTGTAGGACATGTTGGCCTCAAACTCATTATATAGCCCAGGCTAGACTTGAATTCACATCAGTCCTGCCTCAGCCTCCTGAATTCTGGTATAACAGGTGTGCACATGTGGCATATCGGGACATTTATTTAAGTACCCTCCAGGGACATCCTCAGCAACTGGACCACACCATATGCCAGAGAGTGCCTGCGCCTCTCATGAC
>PVLD010024568.1:0-25255 GCA_004027595.1 Dinomys branickii
CAGTGGAATAAGCGCCTGCCTAGCAAGCGCAGGGTCCTGAGTTCAATCCCCAGTACCGCCAAAAAAAAAAACAAAAAAAAAACAAAGAAAACGTTAATGCCAGGACCCTGTGCTTGCTAGGCAGGCGCTTATTCCACTGAGCTGCATCCCCAGCCCAATAACTGGGATCTTATTAAAATGTTTTTTGCACATCAAAATAAATCACCAACAGAGTGAAAAAACAACCCACAGAGTAGAAAAAAATCCTAGCCAATTGTCCTTCAGACAAAGAATTTCTGGAACATATAAAGAATTAAAAAAAATCAGGTCCCCCAAATTCAGAGACCCAACTAAAAAGTGGTCATCTGAGATGAATACACAGTACTCATGAAGAAATACCAATGGCAGATGAAGAAATACAAATGGCAGATAAATATATGAAAATGTGTTCAACATCATTATCATTGGAGAAATGAAAATTAAAACAACACTGAGATTCCATCTAATCCCAGAAAGAATGGCTATCATCAAGAAACCAACCAGTAACAAATGCTGGTGAGACTGTGGGGGGAAAAGGAGCCCTTGTCCACTGTTGGTTGGAGTGTAGACTGGTACAACCACTGTGGAAATCAATGTGGAGATTCCTCAGAAAATTAAGATTAGTTTTCCCATTCAACCCAGCTATTCCCCTTCTGGGTATTTTTCCAAAAGAATTGAAAACATCCTATTTTCTATAGGCATTTTTAAATCAGTGTTTGTCTCCACTAAACGATAGGTTCCACAATGGAGAGGCTGTAGCTGTTTCTCCTTTCTGTTTGTTCCCAGAGCCCACCACAGTTTGGGGCTCTCCGAGGCATGACTCAGTAAGTATTTGTCAAATAAATGAAGCAGTAGTATCAAATCCCTAATGCAGTAGTTTTTTCCCTTACCTGTAGGGTAAAGGAGTGACTTAATCGAATTGCTGTGATGAATGTTTAGACTCTCAAGAGAAAATGACTTTGTTTTCCTTTTGTTACAGAGATTTTGTCACTTCCCTTTTGGGTTGTTTTTGTTGATGTCAACAACATTTGCACATGCATACTCTAGATTTGTTCCTGACTGTAGTTTCTTAGCTCACATGGTGATCTGGAATTAATTTCTTAGCTCACATCTTTGAAGGCAGCAAAGCATCTCCCTGATTGCCCTAAATAGCAAAGCTTTGGTTGTAAGGATGGCTGAAGAAATAAGGCAGATAGGGATGAGCAATGTTGTCTGTGCTTAAATGTCAGCTCTTCAGGATGCTCTTGTCAGTGTGCAAACACTGTGAACTGACTACGCTGTGCTACATGGTTCTGCTAGTAAGATAGCGTCACTGTCCTTCTATCTCTATTAATTGTAATGCCTTTCAATTTCATTCTTTGTGTCCAGTTGATGTTCTCTCACTACCGACTGCTTACTCACAGTTTCTACCACTTCCTGTCTCTGTGGCATTACTGTATCCGCTGGCTGCTGTCACAGCTTTCACTCCCTGCTATCTTTTGCTTATAGTATCTGTGAATTTACACTCAAATTGGTTGCTTTGTTTAATCATTATTATTTTTTTCTGATTCTCATGCTACAAACCTAGGACACTGACATGCCTATGTCCGATTTGCTGTCTGTGATTTTAGTGCTCATCCTGGTCCAAGCAGGTCTGAGTGGTGTACTGGTGGTGGCTCCTGCTGATCCCCAAGAACTGACTGCGAAATATTTGTGAAATTGATGTGCCCATTTATTGAACAATTGATGCATGAAATTAGATAACTTAGGAATACTTATACTCTAGAAGTTAGCAGAGTAAAACTCAGGGCTTTTTAAAAAAATCACAAAGTCATTTGCCTGTATACCACTGAATGAAATGGAGCACAGTTTCTTCTTTGTAGAAGCGCTCAGAGCCATTTCCTGTGGTTGTGTGGTTGCCGTATTGGGGCTTCCTCAATAAGACAATAAAATCGACAAGTCCTTTACATGGCTGGTTCTAACTTGTATCACAGGACTTCCAAAATAAACAGAATCCTTTCATCACTGTTGCTACCTCAGTTGCTGCTATGTTTATGTTTTGGATTGACTCTGAGTGAGAATGAGGAGAAGAGATAGATTTACACAGAGGGAGGAACTGACCTGAGAGGTCATCAAAAAAATGTCAGCTAATCCCATAAAAACAAGCAGTAAGCAGTAACTAGATATAGGGTGCACATGGGCAAAAGTGGCTCTCTTCAGATTAAGGGTGAGCTTCAACGAGAATCTCAGCTGAGAACTATGGACCACCAACATTTTCACGGGCTGGTGAGTGAATGCCTCAGGTTGGAAGGGAAATCTTGATGACTCATATATATTCCCTACATAGAGGGGTGAAAAAAGTAGTTTCCCTGGAGTGATTTCCAGTTATTATATTAAGCTTCCAAGCAAGAAAGTTTCAATCACTTTTAATCTTTAAAGGCTGTAACTTTAATTTAATGTGCTCTTTTCACTTCTCAGCACCCTCATCTTCTGCAAAGAAATTTGATCTGTTTCCTCAGTACTTCACAGTTTCACTCTCACCAGTCTCAATCTTCTGTACTCCGCCTTCTTTGTTTTCCTTCCACTCAGAGGGCCTCCTGTATCCTGCGTCAGTGTAAGACACTCATTATTGTAGTCATTTTCCTGTCGCTGGGACAGAATGCCCAGAGCTCACAATTTAAAGGAGAGGTTTATTTTGGCTCATACTTTCAGTCTGTGGTCTTGTGGCTTCAAGGCAGAAAGAGCCTGGTTGGGAAGCATGGCAGGAGAAATCTGCTCAAGTTGAATAAGTCTGCAGACAGAGCAGAGAAGGAGAGGAAGAAGAGCTGGGGATAAGAACAGAGTCAGGGATAAGACCACAGCCTCCTAGTTCATGCCCCCAGGGACCAACTCCAACCAGGCCCTCCTGCTAACGTCAAATCGGCGATAATGCACCGATGACCCAGTCACCTTCCAGACACATCAGACATTTGGAGACACCTTAGATCTAAACAATAACATGCTGCCCCTAACCTCCAGAAGGTTCATGACTGTCTCATTACGCAAAATACATTTAGTGCACCTCTAAGACTCGCCAAAGTCCTAGAAATTCCAGCATTGCTGAAAAGTCTAGGTCGAGAGTCTTCTCTGAGACTCAAGGCAAACTCTTGACTGACCTCCTATAAAAAGTTAAATACTCCCAAGGTGCAATGGCACAGAGTAATCAGTCCCATTCTAAAAGGGAGAAATGGAGGGATCAAAGGAATAGGGCCAAAGCAAGACCACAACCCAATTGGGCAAATATATCCTATAACTCTATATTCAAAACTCAGGGCAAATTGTGAAGAGATATGAACTCCAAAGGGCTTGGGCGGCATTGCCTGTGTGGCATTGCCAGTTGTAGCCTTGTGGCCCCTCTCATTTTTGGCATTTCCATATTCCTGAAGTCTCCCCTGCACTTTGGGCTTCACTGTCACGTGTCTTTTAGGGGCACACTGCCTGCCCTCCCAAGGCTTCCACTGAAATATAAGTGAAAAACTCTGTGACCCCATGACTCTTGCATTCTGCATGCCCATAAAGCCAGCACCATGTGGATGACACCAAGGTCTGCTGCCAGCTCCAGCAGTAACCCTGAAAGTCTGACCTAGCTAAGAAGATGCCGTTATCTGGGTTACTTCTAGAGGAAAATGCATATTTATCTAGCGGAAACCAGTTTTTCACTGAAAAATTCCAAATGTTTTTAAGAAAAAGCACAGAGCTTTCAATGAACTGCAATGCAAATATGGACCACGTTGAAGAAAATATGATTGATAAATTATTACTAAACCAAACTGGACAGTGCCAGAAGAAAATACAATTTTTGTGTTTTAAGACTTTGACACTATGCGTGTTGCTACTGTAATAATCTCATGTGGTCAGGGAAACACAGGTACCTTGAGGAGTGGTGCAATAATTCTTTGTGCTTTGCTTCATAATTTTGTATTCCCTGCCCTTCCCTGATATGCTCTTGGGTAAGTTATAGAAAGGACTGATAAACAGATGGAAGAAATAGGACAGAGATTTTAACTACATTGTGCACAATAGTAGCAGTACTTTCTTCTGTGCATTAGAATTGCTGAAGTAAAGAACAGTGTGATCTTTACTAATGTGATAGTGAAGATCCTCCTTTACTAATCCCTCCTTTACTAGTGAAATGAAGGGAAGCCAGATGAGTTAAATTAATTGTTCACAAAGCCGTTTATACTCAAATTTAGATTAGAAAACCAGCCATTGTTTGTATTGTGGATACAACACTCCAACATATTCATTCTTACCTAAATATTTTTTGACCTTTATCTCATACTGGGCGCTGTGTCAGGCATTAGAAATGATTGGTTAAGACAGAAACAGTGTTAGCCTTATGGAATTTACTCAAAGAATCTGGTGGGATTGAATAAAAACAGTACCACTCAGTAGGTATGGAGTTAGGAAGACAACAATAAGATTAAAGTTGACATAGTGTTACAAACTGAAGTAAATTAAGCACCAGTACTGTTTCCTGTGTAATAACTCTTATAGGCAAACATCCAAAGAGAAGCTTTCTCTTCTTCCTACTTTTATTAAAGAAGTTGGAGATTAAGTTCACAGACTTAGTTTGGTGTACCTTTTGCCCTTGTTCTCACAGAAACTGAAAGTTGGTATTCAACCTCAGTTCTCCTTACTAAGTTTGGCAGTCCTAGATTGCTTGTCAAACTCTGTTTCCATGGAGGATCCCTTATTTATTCAGCTTATTTTTTGGTTCAAACTTTTTACCAAGTAGAACTGATACAAATAGATTAAGATGATGCAACTATATAGATAATTCTGGTATTTTAAGATTAGTATCTGGAAGAAGAGTCTATGGGAGTACAATTTTGACGTATGGGAGTATAGTTTTGACCTAAAAAGACAGTCTCCAATAATAGAACCAAGTATAGTCTATGGAACATTTCAAAATTGTTTGACAATAAATATTCACTTATTTCTTTTTGAACAAGCAACAAAGGTAATTCTACCTCTACATGGCTCAGTTTCCTTATTTGAAGAGTTGGGATGATAATAAAATAATTTATTCATTTGTTTGTTTGTTAAAAATCAGTGCATCTGGCCTAACACAATTATTCCTCCACAAACAAAACCCCTAAGTGCCACCGTCAGATAGACCAGCTCTCACCTTTGCTCTGCACCTAGGATTACTTAGGCCCAGTGCTGGTGAACCTATGGCACTTGTTGCTGCAGCAGGCTGCTTGTATCATTGAAAGCTCTAAAAGGTTTGCTATCACTGCATAAGACTCTCTTCCTGAACCTGTTAGTCTCAGGCTGAAATTACTCTATTCAAAGCCACCTGTATCTCAATTCATTGAATACAGCACATTTATGTTGTATCTGTTATCTTCAAGCTGTAGCTTTTTAGATCAGTGATTCAATCCTAGGGTGCACATTAGAACCACCTAGTAAATTTTTCACATATATATTATTGCATAGACTCCACCCTAGTGCTCTTGAGTCCAGTGCTCTGTGAGGGTACTAGGACATAAATTAAAAAAAAATCCTTAGGTGATTCTAATATATAGTCTAAAGTGAAAACAAAAATGACCTGAAAAATCATGTCCTAAAAAGTGGTTCTCTTCTCATGGGGCCCCAGCATCCTGAGTACTTTTCCACATCGTATTTATTCTATGTGTCTGTTTGAGCATGCATCCCTTTCTGGCTTATTCCCTCATCTTTCTGCAATAATAAGCTGTTAGTGAAGAAGAGAGTCCTTCTGAAGACCTGGGGAACAAAGGTGCTCAGATTAGGGCTGCTGCCTCTCAAGACCTGAGGGGACTTGGGTAGGAGAGCTCAGGCTGCTGTTTCGCTGCCTCTGGGAGTGTTCTATTTCCAGAGAGAATACCAACGGACTTGAATGTGGCAGTGAGAACTGCCCAGGATATATACAAGGTAAACCTTTGAGGTTCCCTGCACTATGCTAAATGGGGAATCCTGAGCTATATGACCCTTGTAGCATCTCTGATGTATTCATTTGATCCTCTGTGTATGAGCTGTGACAAAAGTCAATGTACAGTTATCAATCTTTCCTGATCCAGTTCCCCTTTCCTCGTATTTCTAGCTGAAATTCTATTCACTCTTTCAAGTTGAATCCAAATACTACTTGCCCCATCCTTTGCCTTGTGTACTGTTTTGAACTTCTGTAACGTCTAGTGGTAGTCAGAGTAGAAATAGCAATAAAATGGAGATTAGACCAGGCTCCAATTCTGTGCAAACCAATGATATTTTAGATTTATATTCACAATGTTTTTTAATGACTGAATACATGAATGAGTTGCTTTGGGTGAGAAATGTTTCTGAGTCCAAAAATTGTGGAATAGAGCCATTGTAGAAAGCTTTATTTCCCTGAGAGGCCATTTAAAATCCTATGGGGTTCTTGCTTAAATGCCCTTCTGTCTGAATCAGAATGCTTGGTAACGTGTGAGTCTATGTTAAGCATGTACCCCACTGTTGATTTTACTCAGTAAAGTTAGAAACTCACAGAATTACTGGTTGTTGAATTAAAGCATCCTCATGGCAGTTGCAAATGTAAAACATTGATATTCATTGAGTTAAGAAATTGTTTTAAAAAAGAAATTGTTGTTGGAGATAGAGAAAATCTCTTGTTTGAAAAAAAAGCATGAAGTAATGGAAAGCACTTGAAATATTCTGGCAATATTAGCATTGTCTCCAAAGGGAGATTCAGTGCAGCAGAATAATACAGAACACAATTGATTATTCACATATCTTCTTCCTTTCAGGTCAAGGATTGTGCATTAAATATCTGCTCATCAGGCTAAGCCAAGCACTGGGAACACCAGGGGTGATTTTTGCCATAACTCTTCCGTGCAGATACAGCCACTGTTACTATTACCCATTTCTTGTTGTCTCCTGGATCAGAATCCCCAGGTCGTGGTTGCCTTTTGTTTCCAAGATGCTCCGCTGTCTATAAATTTTGATCTATGAAATGCAGCGTTTTATTTAACTAAGTCCTATGAATTACTTTTCGTAGAAATAATTTTCTGAATTTTATAAATGAAATAATGAGGGGTAAGATTTTTCTTTCTTCCTTTTTTTCTCCCCGGTGCTGGAGATTAAACTGGAGTCCTGTCATGTCAGGTAGGTAGGTATTTTACCGCTGAGCTATATCTCTAGCCCCCAGATTCTCTTTATGAGAACCTTTTCGGAGCTGGTTACTCTGGTTTATGCCTGTAGTCTTAGCCGTTCAGGATCTTGAGGTAGGAAGATAAGTTCAAGATCATTCTGGGGAACTTAGTGAGACCCCGTCTCGAAATAAAAAGGGCTAGAGATATAGCTCAGTGATAGAGCACTTGCCTAGCGTGTGCAAGGCTCTAGGTTTAATCCCTAGTACTACAGACAAATTTTCTTGAGATATCTTCATTGTAATGTATGAAATCTAGGTAGGAGTTACATGAAATGTTACAGGTTTTTATATTGAAAATCTCCTGCAGATACAAAACCTCCTATTGCAATGCCTTTATTACTGCTCAAATCAGCATTCAGTTTCAGATAAATTTTCTAGTCATCAAAGCGTGGACTTGTATTAGAAAAACTGGTTTCAGGGTATATCACTGAGCTACTGTGTCACCTTAAACCTATTAAGTTTTGGGATATCTTCCTTTCATGTTGTAAAATGGAGATTGAAAACACTGTGTACATCTTTCAGAAACACGTGGGGGTTAATAAGATAATGTCAGCAGGCATATTAAAGTCACCCACTTTCTGTATTTAGATTTCTGATCATTTATTCATACTAAAATGGGTCACATATTAAAATATGTGTATGCAAGATTAAGATTACAGTGAGCTGTAACAGTTATTTCCCAAAAAGAATGAACAGATGACAAGCAGGATTATTAAGCTTCTATATACACCTTCCCTCTTACTTTAAATTCATGTTATATTCATAGTTTCAAGAATCTTAATCCATATGCTAGGCTGTCTGCTTAATTTAAAAACCACTGAAATGGACTAAAATCTTATGATGTTGCTAATAATTTGCTTTACTGAGTAATTAGGTTATTATCCCTCAGCAAGCAATAGACCCACAGCTCAGCAACGGGTACAGTGTTGTTATCTGTGGGACAACTTAATCCTTGCTGGACAAAATCCCTTGAGCCAAAATTGATATGGACTAAGGATGGGAGAAGAGCTGTCCGTCATCTTTGGCCCATTGATCACGCTGCTGCCCCACATTGTGCAGGGAGTTTGCCGGCCATGAATCTCATCACTGGCTGCATTTCGTAAGTCAGGCCTGGTGATCAGACAAGGTCACCCTGAATTCCCTCTGGTGAGCAAAGCATCGCGTGGCTGCATTTCTCTCCCAGGTTGATGGCATTTCCCGGCATCTGTAGGTTTTAAAGATATGAAAATCATCTTAGAAAAAGCAGGGGAACAGCTCTGCCACTACGTAAGTGGATTCAAATGCAGGAACTAGAGATTGACTGGGTAGGAAGGGACTGGAGGATGAAAAAAGAGGCAACTAAAAAATCAGGAAATAAAATACAAGGAAAAAGTATATATAAACCAGGCAGCGGAAAGGCGATATCAGAAGTACATGTAGATATGAGAAATGAAAAGCAAAGAAAGAAAGCACAGATAGGAATAAACCAAAAGTTATTTATTTTTACACCCAGTGAGGTGATGGTTTTAAGGGATTAAGTCCTCCACAAAGTTCCCAGTATCAAGTATATTTTTGTATGTTTTCTTAACAATCTTTCATTTTCAACATATCTATGTATTTCTCACTCTGTCCTTTGAAGAAATGAGACAATAGAAGAGGCAGTTTTATTGTGAAATAAACAAAGAACTTTTAAGCATTTTAGCTCAGTATAATCCCATCTGTATATTTTTGCTTTCACTGCCTATGATTTCTGGGTTATCTCCAAGAAATCATTGTCTATACCAATGTCGTGGAGCTCTCCCATGTAATCCTCCAGTAATTTCATGGCTTCAAGTCTTATACATACGTCTTTAATTCATTTTGAATTGGTTTTTGCATATGGTGTAGTATAAGTATCCAATCTCATTTTTCTTTTCTGTACAGAGATCGGAGTTTTTCAACATCATTTATTGATGAAACTTTCCTTTTCCCATCGTGTACTCTTGGCACCTTTGTTGAAAAGCAGTTTACTATAAATACATAGGCTTATTTTTGGACTCTGTGTTGTTCCATTGGCCAGTGTATTTATTTTTATGCCAGTTTGCACATGCATAGGCTCCATCTAAGGTTCTGGGAGGGGCCCTAGCAGTTTGATTACTTCATCACATATTTTTGTAAAATTTACAAAGGAGTCACAGTTTTCACATCTCTAAACCCCGCTAAAATTTTATAATTTCTTTCTTTTTTGTAGTGGGCAGTAAACTCCGGACCTTGCACTTGCCAGACACAGGCACTTGTGCTGCTGAGCTATGCCCCTGGCCCTATAGTTTCATTTCTTATAAAAACTTTCACATTTAATTTTGGATTAGTGAAAACTATTGTGTATTTTTCTAAAGGAGGGTTCCTAAGTCATATTTAATTTTAATTTCCATGAAACCTGTATTTGACCCTGGAGTTTAGCAAATATAGGTCAAAGAACACAGAATATCTCTAGCTGAGTTCTTTTCAGTTTAGACTATCAATTCAGTCAACTTTAAAAAAATTTAAAGACAGTACCACTTTGGATACATATTCAGTAAGCACTCACACACTTCACCTGACCTAATGCAACACATACACATCAGAAGAATATGACACAAGGAAATGACTAATAAGTCAATGATTTTATGAAGTAGCAAATGTAGTTATTAAAAGATGTTAAAAGAAAGATTAAAAAACAAGAAAACATGAGACATAAAAGGTAAAACAAAAAATTCACTGCATTTCATTTCTTTTTATGTATAAGTGAATAGAGTACACATATTCAGTAATCAATAGGAGTAGCATTAAACTTGAAAGTGAAAGATTTTAATTAAGTTTCTTGTTCTACTCAAACTTAAATTCTTACTCTACTTCTAGGGAGCTTAGCAATTATGCCAGATTTGGTTAATTGCCCCCATAATGTTTTCTTCTTTTTCCTTTTAGCAATGGCTAAGTTGTAGCCTCTTGGACCACATTGTCTGACTTCCTTTATGTTAGGTATAGCTATGTCACAAAGTTTGAACTACTGGGTAGCAGGTAAAAATGATGTGAGTAATTGTGTATATTGTTCTTAACAATGTGATGTTGTTTGCCTGCCCTTTCTTTCCTCTGGCCTGGAAGGCTGACATAGTACTGGTGAACCTGTTTTCATCTATTGATAATGGCCAGCCCAATGAAATAAGAATATGGAAGGAGACTCAGTCCTTAGACAATGTCATGTTATCTTCAGTCTGTTCCATGTTTGTGTTGGTTTGGAGGATATTTGTGCAAGGGGAACAACATAATACAGGACACATACTTTATATGATTATTTATAATAGTCACCCAAAGAATGATGTACAAAAGAGTGCAGGAAATCTGTCCACACACTAACTAAACCAAGGAAGCCAGCCGAAGGCCTGGATCCTGCAACAATGTCCTGCATGAGTCCAGCTGAATACCTAGAGCTTATAACAGTGCCTCCCATGAATCCAGCTGGAGGCCCAGAGCCCACGACGTCTCATGCAGGCCTGTTTCACAGATCTGTGCTGGGAAGGCCCAAAGGTCAGTGGTGGAATCTAGAAAGTCTGTGCCAGCTGGATGAAGGATCTGTGCTAGCAGGCTGAGGGATCTACACTGGAGCCAGGAAGCAATGCTCAGAAGAACCAGAGCTCCCCTAAAAGGTACCGTAGCCATCCTCAGCAACAGTGAGGTCCTGAGCTCTTCCAATGGTCAAGATGGCCAAGTTCCCATTAGGGAAGCCATAGCAGCAAGCTTCTCCTGGAGACCAGCAGTGCACCATCTTCCCCTCTGGAGCCAGGAAATGATGCTCAAAGTGAGGACCAGAGCTCCCCCAAAGTGAATCAAAGCCATTCTCAGTGCTAGCGAGGTCCCAACCTTCTCGGAGGATGAAAATAGCCAAGTTCGTCAGGAAAGCCAGCATGAGCTCCTCCAAAACAACCAACAGCTTCCACCAGCTCCAACAGCCTTTCTCCACTCCCAACAGACTTCTTAACTTTTCCTTCTCCAGTTCTGCCTCATGTGCTGCTGGCAACAATCCCCAGATGTGCCTCCCACACCCAGCACCATGCTTACTCAGTTCAGCGGGGGCTTATAAGTTGACCACCAGATATCAATCTACTACAATGTTAGCTAAATTAAAAAATATATTTTTTCGAAACTACATTTTTGAGTGCTCCTTAGGGGAATTCAAATTTTCCCTCTGAAGGTTTGGTATTTGAGTCTGCTGAAATAAACCAACAAAGGATAGATTAATAGGGGAAAAGCATACCAGTATATTTACATGCACAGAAGCACCACAGGGATGCTAAACGGAATGTTGTGGTTAATTAATTGTCAATTTGAATGGGAACACCCAGCTAAACTGAGCGTGGTTCTGGGTGTGGAAGACTCACTTAAGGAGGACTGTTGTCTGAACGATATAAAAGGAAGACAGGAAGGAAAGATTTCATGCTGATCTTCCTTAGAAGAGCTTAATTGCAGCTGGCTTTCCTCACAAGGGCTCAGGCTGTTCTCCTTGGAGGAGTCCAGGTCCTCACCATCACCAAGGGTAGCTACTGCACTCTTTAGAGGAGCTCTGGTCTTCGCCTTTGCTGTGGGTGTCATCTCCTATTGTGTGTTAATCTTTCCAGGTAGATAAAAATCCCCAGGGAGGGCTTTCCTAACAGTGGGATTCCTTCAGAACTGGTCTTTGGCCAGTAAAGGAAATATAGAAAATCTGTATGTACATTTGATGTTTCCCAGTTGTGTTCAGTCTGAAGTAATCAGGATACTAATGTGGCGTATTTGGGGTTCTGTTTCTTGGACTGTATCTTTATAAGATAGCTTAGACTGTACCCCAATCAGCACAGTGAATCAACCCTCAAAACTTCCATTTTCTCACATGGAAAATGAGGACAATTATACCAAACTTGGCTATGCAAGTAGCTACATATAGGCATTAAAAAATATAGATTGGAGAAAAAACACATTGTATAATATAAAGTATCATTTCTTTTTGTACATACAAGCTTATATGTATATATACTCTTAAGGGGGAAAAGATGAGGTAAAGTTTTAAAAAGTATTTTAATAAAATTAATTTTAGAATAACCTTAAATTAACAGGAGATTAACAAACTGCAGTAACTATAGATTTTCCCTAATGTTAACATTTTGCAAAACTAAGAAGCCAACTGGGAATGAGGCTCAGTGTGGTAAAACACATGCTTACCATATAACAGGCCTAGTGTTTCTCCAACACTCACACACACAAATACACACACACACACACATAGAAGTCAACATTGGTATATTGCTGCACAATGCAAGACTTTACTTGTATTTAACAGTTTTTCTACTAATGTTCAGTTTTCTTTCAGGATCCCATATAGGACATGATCCTGCATTAGTTACTGTGGACTTTATTCTTTTCTAGCTTGGATACGTTCTCATGCTTTCTTTGTTTCTCATAACCTTGACAGTTTTGTGGAAAGTCCCACTATTTAGATTTATTGATGCTTTATGATTGGGTTGGGGCCATTTGTAGGAGCGTTTTATCACCAGTAATTTTGGTGATAATTGGGATTGAACCCAGGATTTGGCACTTAACTCTATCCCCAGGGTTGAATGCTTATTTATTTATTTATTTATTTATAAGACAGGATCTCACTAATTCATGAAGTTGCCCATGCAGGGCTTGATTTATTTATTTATTTATTTATTACCTATTTTTAGGGCTTGAATTTGTGATTCTCCTATCTTTGTCTCCCAGAGTTCTGGGATTACAGTTATCTGTCACCATGACTAGCTTGAGGGTTTAATTATTTTATTTTATTTTTATTTTAAAGATAAAAGAATGAAAACATCTTAACAAATACACATACATTTAGAAAATAACACAAAAACAGTACAAGTAATACAAAATCTCAGACAATTTGAGAGGAAAGTAACAACAGTTGTATTATATATTGATATCTTCAATTTGAGTACTCAGATAAACAAATACAGACATGTAAGAGGTTTTTATTTTTAATGAAGAGGACAAGAAGTGATAGAAGAGAGAGACTCTATTCCAATATGATTGCCTCATCAGCTCTAATTCTGTTGGTTTTTTGGTAGAGTAGAATTTTGTACTCTAGCACTATAAAGTACCTTTGAATGTCATGAAAATATACTCAGCTTCCATCCTTCTGATATCTCTGAATGGTCTAAAGTTCCCTCTCTCTGTTCCATTCATCCTGGAGAGATGTCATCCATTGGGATACAATACAGAACTTGACCACATTGTCTAGCATGCAGTGGAGAGTGTATCTAGCCTACTAGAACAGAAAATGGTCTATGTTGGAAAATTATCAACCAACATCTCTACTTCAAAGTGCAGTAATCACCAAATCTTCACTACCTTGGGCAGGCTTTCAATTCTTGTTTTTGTGCTTTTAAGAGAGAAAAAGAGAGGAAGAAAAGAAGGAAGGGAGAGAGAAGAAAAAAGAAAAGGAACATGATAAAGACAAATGCCAATTATTCATGAGAAAAAAGATAAGACTGGAAGAATTTAGGGTCTTGAGGAAAAGTCTAGATGAGCAAGAAAACTAAAATTTTTGCTTGGATGCTGACCTATTGTTTAAATTTTCAGCAGCAGTAAAGGGAAAATAACATTTCCATTGGAACAGGAATTAATCTACTTATTTATGTATTACTTTTCAAGTTGAGCAAATCTTGGGCAAAAACCTGCTAGGTTACTTTATTTTTAATATTTCTCTCTTTTTTTTGAGATGGGAGTCTCACTATAAATTCAGGCTGGCCTTGAGCTCACCCTGTCACCCAGGCTGGCCTCAAAATTATGGAAATCCTCCTGCTCAGTCTCTTGAGTGGGACTACTGGTGTGTAGCACCATGCCCAGCTATATTTAACATTTCAGATAAAGATACATATCATGAACATCATTAGAATTACCAAAAAAATTTAGAAGACAATTTCTTTTCTGGCCATTCAAGGTCTTGATTATACAAAACTCCCATCATAAGACATGCACACACACTCACACAAACCCAAACACCTGTAGTAACCCCCTCCCCATCCAAATAATGGAAACTTTGAGGGACTTACAGGAAGATGGCAGAGTGGTGAGCAGCTGAAAAATAGCCTCTCTGAGATTTGGAGTCCAGATGCTGGAAAATAGCATGTGAGGAAGAGAACAAGAAGGGAATGGGTCCCCAGGAAACAGCAAGAATCAGAAGTGAGCACTGTCCACAGGACAGTGAAAGAATGTTTCTGAGCGTAGAAGAGGTGGCAAGTCACAATATCTTCCTGAGCTTGGGCTCATGGCATGGGACAGATGGCTCTAACCTGCAGAGAGATGGTGACTACAGGTGACTTTAGAGGCCTCCACAGAGAAATCCACCAATGGAACAGAGCAATGGAAGCTGTGGACTGAAGTGGCTGGTAAATGGTTCATTCCAGTCCAGTTCACACATCTCTAGGAGAGGGCAATTGGCCAGTTGCCATTTTGGAAAAGGACCAACTGAAATCAGAACTCAGAGCAGCTGAGGTTTGGCTGCACCTAAAAGCTTCCACTGTCAGGGTGAGGTGCAACCCTAGGAGACATCCAAGGTCAGGGAGCCGAGTTTAGGTCAGTAGGAGGCACCCAGATTGTTGCAGGTGAACAACTTGGATCCCAGCCTCATAGCCAGGAACCAAAACCAGCCTGAATTTCAGTGAAGCTGAACACAAGGGCTTGCTGGGATTATCCCCAATCCTGCCATAATTCTACTATTGCTGGCTTGCTGGGATCAATCAACACATGCCTGGGCTTTATCCTTCCCCTAGTCTGCCAGTGACGGCAGAGACAGGCCCTGAAGCAGACCAGTGTTTTCTTTTCTTCCTTTCTTTTTCTTGTTTGTTCATGTTTTTATGTGAGTGTGAACGTGGTTTCTAGAGTTTTTGTGGGTTTGTTCTGTTCTTTTTTCTGTTTCTTCATTCTTTCCCCCCTGTTCTGCATAATCTTTCTTTGTCCTTCAGCTATGCTTCTATTTCTCCTCTTCTATTTCTCTATTTTTTCCACTAATCCCTTTCAAATTTTCTACTCTGAGGGTAAAATCACCATATTGAGGGGATACTTCCTGTATACAATTTCTTGCTTTTTATCGATTTTATTATATAACCACAAATATAATTCATAGGATTAAGGGTGGCAGATTAATAGTTACCAGTTTGTCATTTTCTATGCTGTGTTTGATGCCATTGTTATTGTTGATTACACTTCTTTAGCCAAGGTGGCATAGTTCTGATCAGTTCTTCCTATATTCTAAGACTGAGATTGAGGATCAAAAATAATAAGAAAAGCCAGTGTCAGAAAACCAGGGGAAAGATGACATTGGGCAGCAACTTGTCATCCCCAATAAACTAAAGAGGTGGAAATAATGTAATAGGTTCAAAACCCCAAAACCAACTACACCTGAAAGGCGTCTTTGAGAAGTCATTTCCTAAAGGTTCTAAATACTAGCGTAAAAGCTACTTGCTATAAGCAATTCATAAGCATCAACCCAGGAATTAAATTTTAAAAAAAATGAGAAGACACGAAAGCAAGATGCAGCCTCAGACTTCCACCTCAACAGAAGCAAATCAGCAGGGCAATGAAATGGAACAATTCAAAAGCTATCCACCTAGACTCTCAGAATTTGTAACAGCAGAAGTAAGAAAGCAAACAAATGAGCTGTAAAAGGATCAAATCAGAAATAATCTGTCAGATAACTGTAGACATGGATGATAACAATGAAAGACACACTTAGTCATTCTAGAGCAGATACAGATAAAAATGGAGGAATTTAGGAAAATGATGGAAATCATAAACACCCAATATGTGAAAGAAGGGGAGTCCATGAAACAGATTCAAGCAAATATCCCGACTGAAAACTCCATTGACAGTATACACAGTAGAGTGAGGCAACGTGAGGACAGAATTTCAGATATAAAAGACAAGATTGTGGTTAGAAATCATGAAAAGAAAGATTTCTTAAAAATAAGAAGGAACCATGTAAAATAAATCCAACAGATGTTAGATCATGCAAAGAAGAATAACATAAGATTGATCAGAGTCAATAAAAAAGCAGGAGATAGTGCAGATGACATTTTAAAAAAACTGTTCACAGAAGTAATGATAGAAAACTTCTCAAGCATGGACATAGAACTGGAAATACAGATAAATGAGACATATAAAAATGAATTAGCTATGATCAAAAATAAATTACACCAAGGCATGTAATAATTTACCAGTAATTCAACCTAAGGGCAGAATATTACAAGTTGTTGGAGAAAAGAGAGAAGTCACCTATTGTGTTGGTTTGGGATTTTTGCAAGGGGAACAATATAGTATAGGACACATTCTATAAGATTATTTTATTATAGTCACCCAAAGAATCATATTCAAAGAGTATAGGAAATCTATCCACACACTGAAGACCAAAGAATCCAGCTGAGGGCCTGGATCCCATGGTAATGTCCTGCATGAGTTTAGCTGAAGACCCAGAGCCCATAACAGTGCCTCCTATGAGTCCAGCTGGAGGCTTAGAGCCTATGACAATTTCTCATGCAGGCCTGTTTCATGGATCCATGCTGGGAAGACCCAAAGATCAATGGTGGAATCTAGAAAGTCCATGCCAGCAGTCTGTGCTAGCAAGCTGAGGAATGTGTACTGGAGCCAGGAAGCAAACCTCAAAGCAACAAGCAGAGCTCCCCTGAAAAGCACCACAGCCATCCTAGCAACAGTGAGGTATCAAGCTCCTCCAGAGATAAGGAGGATGGTTCCCCTCAGGAAAGCCAATGCAACAAACTTCTCCAGGAGACTGAGCAGTACCCAACAGCTTCTGCCAGCCCCCAACAACCTCTCTTCTTCTCCAGTTCTGCCTCTTATGCTGCTACCAATGATTCTCAGGTGGGCCTCCCACACCCAGCATCACACTGATTCAGTTCATCTGGGGGTTATAAGTTGACCGCCAGTTTCAGTCCACCACACTTATAAAGGAAAGGCCATTGGAATCACAGCAAACTTCTCAACATAAACCATTAAGTCAAGGAGAGCTTAAAGTGAAGTATTTCATGCCTTAAAAGAAAAGAACCTCCAACTCATATTAATGTAACCTGCAAAACTCTATCAAAATTGGTGGAGAAATAAGATATATTCATGACAAAGAACACTTGAAGAAATGCATGACCACAAAATCAGCACTCCAAAATATTCTGAAGGATATTGTACAAAGATAGCAGAAACTATAACTCCACAAACCCCAACAGAATGAATTCACCAGGCAAAGCAAACACAGAAGGAGAACCAACAAGAGGAAAATAACGTGACAAGGATAAGTAAATACGTATCAATTATAACCATCAGTGTAAATGGTTTCAACTCACAAATTGAAAGAAACAGACTAGCAGAATAGATGAAGAAGCAAGATCCAACAATATGCTGCATACAAGAAACATTTAATAGAAAAAGAAATTTATAGACTAAAGGTCAAAGGATGCAAAACAATATTCTATGTGACAAGAACCCAGAAAAAAGCAGGATAGCTATTCTATTTGCAGAAAGAGTGTATTTCAAGACAAGACTGATTAAGAGAGACAAAGAAAGAAAGTACACTCTTATAAAGGGAACAATCCAGGAGGAAGAGATAACAACCATAAATATATATGCACCAAATACCAGTGCAGCTGGTGATATAAAACAGTTATTAAGAGGCATAAAATGTCTCTAGTCTTTTGAGGACTCTCCACACTTACCTTGCTTCTGGAGAGCCAGGAGCCCCTTCCAATAAGATGTAAGTGCTAGGGAGAGAGTCCACATTGTCCCCTTCTTTTCTTTGTGGTATGGACCCTCTTTCCAACTTTTCTATAGCTTCTAATTTTTTCTGTCAGGTCCTTCCTGGTTCTCAGCAATCTGCTTGTCTTTGTTTCTTTGCCAAGTTGTAATTTTCCAGCATCTGAATTTCTGATCTCAAAGTGCTGAGTTTTGCTCCCAGTCACCATTCCACCATTTTCTTTCTCCTCAGCCAATCTTAAACTGTCTTCAACTGACCTTGCATTTGGATTCCTTTTAGAGATATATTCTCAGTTTGTCTTAATCACCATCATTCCTTATTATATGACACAATTGTTTTACTAGCCTTATGCCTGAGGGTGTTTGAGTTTCACCTTTTCTTAAAGCTTGAGAAACAAAGATGCACAGCCAGCTGAGTGGGCTGATGTAACTAAACTAAACCTTGTAAGTTTGAAAACATGACTGCACTGGGTACCTTCCTAAACTAGAGGCACATAGCTACATCCTTTTATTTGCTGAATAAGTTATTCCAGAGACCGGTCACCCCATCAAACAAGACGTCTAGAACTCACTTCTTAAGGACTTACCCAACAGTTTGAGAACTCTAATCAGCTTGATCGTTTCTGCGCACACCAGAATTTTCAGATACCCTCTGAGACCAATACATAGTCTATGAACTCCAAGTCTTGGCACTTGTTTTCCAAACACTACTGCTGAGACCAGCTTCTAGACCAACTCAAGGTATTCAGGATCAGCTGACTTCTGTGGTCAAAACAGCGCTTCCCCTGCCTCAACACTAATTTCATTTTTCTTATACCCAAATCTCCAGCCAGACCAACTAGGTAACTGCTGATCCTGGTTGATCCTGGCAGACTTTTCCTAATGCGAAGTTCTGTGAATACAGTTAGACTCTTGGCATCCTTTCTGAACTGTGTATAAATAGACATATTTCCTCCCAAAGGACAGCTTTACTTACTTCCTGTTTCCTTGAAACAGACAAGCATATGTTTCTAACAAATTTTAAAAACCAATCACATCACCATTCAATCTAAAAAAACTGTATTTTGCTTTATCTTGCATGAACAACTTTTAGACATCAATCTCAGGAGAAAGGTATTTTAAAACACTCCTTTGTCATTTTATTAGGTGTTATCAGTGGGTTTTGGGGTGTCCTCTTCGTAGTCTCATACTTACTCTTTTTGGAGTGTGAACAATGTTACACTTAAGAAATTAATCATTTACGTTTAATTTTTCAATAATTATAACACCCAATGCACTAGTGCCAATTGTATAGTTTTTCAGGATCAGTTAAGAGAAACTTGGACAAACAGCATCATCATCATTATTATTCTGTGTAAACATTTGGTGAAATGTCAAAACCTTTTTTTCCCCTCTGAAGCTTTACACCCAACCCTATGTGAGCCAATCCCTTTATATTTACTTAACTATGGATGGCCGTGCACTAATTTTTAAAACAAGAAAGATGTGCCTCATTCCCTAATGAGTTTATTTTTAAATTGTATCAAGCATCCTGTTTGCTCCTGTATTATGTACCCTATTGCGCTCATTTCCTTTATGTGAGGATTCACACTGATTTAAAAAACAAAAACTCAGCCAGGCATGAGATTATAGGCACGCGACACAACACCAGTAATCCCAGATACTCAGGAGACTGAGGCAGGAGGATCTTGAGTTTAAGATCACCCTGGCAATTTAGCAAAACTCTATTTCAAAAAAAAAAAAAAAATAAGGACTAAAGATATAGCTCACTGGTAAGAGCTCTTGCCTAGCATGTGCAGGGCCCTGGATTCAATCAGCAGTACTGCAAAAAGAAAAAAAGTGAAAACAAATAATGTATCTTGAGAATATGTAAAGAAAGAAGATCAGATAACCAGATCTAGGAATGTAGGCAAACTGAGTGCGTTACTTGAATTCTAAATTATGTGAGTGAGGCTTTGGAATTCAGTGTTTGGAAGACTCTCTTACCAAATGGAATAATTAGGTCAGTTGCCAGAACTTTGTAGATGCCGAGCTGCTTTCCAACAGGGCCTCATTGAAAATGCTCCTTCTTGTTTCATACATAATTTAAACATCTTAGAGAGGTTACCATGAAAAGATTCTAAATAGAAGTATTTGAATTCTGGATAATTAAATCCCTGCCACCAATGTGAGTCCATCTGATTGAACTGACAAAGTGATTTATCACATTGAATAAAAGGATAGCCCTTTAAATGATAAATATGTTAATTAAAGGGATCTATTCATTTAAATCAGATGCCTGTTCACATCCTGATACACTGACATCACAGATAATTATTCAGTGGAAAGGCTTTAGGCACTGGGCTTCTATAACTAGTCATTTAAAAAAATGAGGAATAAAAATGTTTTAGGGAAAATCCAGGAATTTATGATTCTAATAGAATTTTCTTCAGCTTTAACCCCAAACAGATTTAATTTATGGCCCACATTGCCTGTGCTTATTCTTAAGTGACCTTCTTCATTTTTAAAATTTTTAATTGTTACTTTTAAAATAGTAATGGATCTGCTTGGTTGAAATTACACAGTGAAAAATCTTGCCAGGCATGGTGGTATGGTAATCTGCCAGTAATCCCAGCATGCCACAGGCTATGATGGGAGGATTACAAATTTGAGGCCAGCCTGGACTTCATACTGAGACCCTTTCTCAAAATAAAAATGAAGTCTCCTTCCTATCCTGTGCCATGGTGCTCCAGTTGGCACTCCCTGTCCAATTAGTTAACCATGTTTATTCCATTGATGCAGACGTTTTAAATGTCTGTGTATATACACACATATACATATATAAATTTATACACACATATATGTAAGTGTGCACTACCTAGTGTTGTGTGCTTAGAGTAGGAGCAGGAGGGGAGAGAAAGGGAGAAAGAGAGATGTGGAAATTAACTCTATGAGCTGCTATTATTGCTTGTATTTAAATGAACCTCCATAGTCTCATGCAGTCATAGGTGGAGCTTTTACAGGTGGCTGGATCTAGGGTTTATGATGCTGGGATTAAGGGTGTGTGATGGCTAAACTAATCTACTGTTTGGTTTGGCATGGATTTGGGTAAGGATGGCACCGCGCTGGGTGTGGGTTGCACCATGCCAAGGGCAGGTAGCCTGGAAGGGATAAAAGAGAGAGGCAGGATGCTGCTGCTGCTGCTTTGCTGATTCAGTGCTTTGTTCCTTCTGCCCACCATGAACTGTTTCTCCTCTGGTGCCACTCTGCCAGGCCACCCTGCTTGGAGCCAGCCATGAACGGAAACCTCTACAAACTGTGAGCTGAAGTAAACCTTTTCTTGTATAACTTTAGGTGTCAGATATTTTGCCTCAACAACAAGAAAATTGACTAAAACAACTGCCTTTATAGGCAGATACCATCACTTCTCGGCCTTTTGGCTAAGATCAAGTGTACAGGCAGATACTAATGTGAATTTTTACTCTTTTTACCCAAATAGCATGCAGTATAATGAAGCAGTTTGGTAAATGCCACACCAAAATATGTCACTTTCTGGACTTTGAGAGCATTGGAGGAAAAATGAGCACAGGGAGAGGTTTTCTCTGAATTTTGCTTATCTAAAGATAGGTCCACTACAGGGATACAGTTGTGACGAGCCCTCCCCCCATTAGTTTCATCAGCTCAGGGAGGTTAACTCTGTCACGGGAATTGAGACTGAAGGTCAGTGCCAGTTCCAGACAGACCGTGTCACAAGATCAACTAATTCTTCTGAGAGTCATTTTTCTTTCCTTTTCAAATTATGTACTGTCCCCTAAGTTGCCTGTGTCTTTCCTCTCCAGTATGAAGAGGGAAGAAGCTTCTTGATTGTACTGAGTTTTTGGAATACTCAGGGTTTTTTCATGTAATGTCCCCCCATGCATGTAGTAAATTTGGGCATAGTTTCTCCTGTTAATCTGTCTACTGATAGTTTATTTCACAGATTCAATTACTGAACTTTCAGAAGGTAGAGGAAAGATTTCCTCTCCCATATAGTTCTATTCAAACTGTTCTACATTTTGAGATGTTACTCTGTATATGAGGATAAATATTTAACAGTACATAAATATCTTCCTTATTTTTTTTATAGCTGCTTGGGCTTTTATTGTGTTGTTTCCAATTTTTATGCAATTATAAAAAATATTTTGATGAATTTTAACAGAAAATGCCCAATACAGCCAGTATACTTCAGTTTCTTAGTTGCCCGGGCAATAGTTTCTCTTCCAGTTCCAATTGCTTCTGTCTCTTAGAAATGGCTGGCCTTGGACCAGAGATGTAGCTCAGCAGCCTAAGCAAGTTTGAGGTCATGAGTTCAATTCCCAATACCAAAAAAAAAAAGAAAAAAAAGAAAAAGAAATGGCTGGCCATTGTGATGCATAGCTGGTCATTATGATGCACATTTTATAAACCAATCTCCAACTGACAAGCCATTCTGTGTCTCTTCTTCCTACTTGCTTATCTCATAAAAGTCCTAGACCACCAGAGATTGGGGCCAAATGTTCTGGAAATGATCCCGATCAGTGCCCATTGACATAAGTAAATCTGTCTCCAAATCCTGGGTGTCATTTCGGTGTTTTTGCTTGCCATTGCCTCTGATGACTGGGTCAGGAAGACTGACTGTGCTGACCTCATTGGCTCCTGGCCATGGCCCTCAAGGATGGCACAAGGGCCTCTTCAAGTCCTAACAGGAAGGTGTGCCCTCAAGATTTCTCCAGTCCCCTCAGAAGCTTGGAGGAGGGCTTACACATCTTTTTTATATTGTAACTGCAAAAAGTCTGGCTCTGCTGCTACCCAAGGAAGCTGATGACTCCAGAAACAGAGTATTGGGAGGAGAAAGAGCTTTATTGTAACCAACCAGCAATTGTGAAGGTGGCAGACTCCTACGCTGGGAAAAACTCATCTTGACCAACAACCACAAGTGAAGAGTTTATGGAGGAAGCATAAAGGAGTTTATCTTATCCACAGGCGGATGGCACTAGAGTAATCATTAATTCTGCAGTGGTCCATTTCTTTGGTGCATGTTCTGATGTTACCTGAATGCTACCAGATGCTGTTGGTTCTGTAAATCTAAAGAACAATGACTGATTAGGAGGTGTCCTTGGCCAACCTTTTTCTTGTTTCCTTCTCCTGGAATAGCTGACGTTAACAATTAATACCTTTTCTTTGGGAATTTGGATGCCAGGTAAAAGGAAAACAAAAGACAATTTGCAAAATATAAGAGACAATTTGCACTTAGGTAAAATATACTTAAGACTTGTTTGTATTATTTTATGAATTTTCATGTCTTCTATCTACTTTGTTGCTGTTTTCCTTATTTGATGAAATATATTTTAGGATGTTAGAGCTTTGTCTACAAATTTCAAATTTTCATGTTAATTTATCATTTATTTATAGTTTTGCTTGTGGGCTTCTGTTTTTCTTTCTTTTTGTGTGCATTTTTTGTTGTTATTTTTGTTTGTGATGGTAAAGATCAAAGCTAGCACCTAGGCAGATGTTCTGCCTCTAAGCTAAACCTCTAGCTTTGGTTTTTTATTTTCTATTTGTTGTTAGAGATTTTGATTCTATAGTTCAACTTATCGATCTTTCAAGATATCCAGATATTGGAATCATAATTACAGTGGTCTACCCATGTTTTCTTCCAGTACACTTATATCTTCCTTTTTAAAATTTAATTCTTGATGCTTTAAAAATTTTTCCTAATGTATATTTTGAGATTTGAATTCCAATTTAATAGTTTTTGCAAATGGCTCCCCAGTTGTCCAAATAGCATACATTAATCACCTTGTCTTTTCTTTACTGATGAGTTGCCGTCATTTGTACACATTAAATCTACTCATACATTTGGTCTATTTTAAGACATTGTATTGTATTCTCTGTCGTGGGCTATTTGTTCTTATGTCGCATAACACTGTTGTCACTGGTTTTTTTTTTTCTTTCAGTATCTAGAAAGGGCCAATTATCCTGCATTGTTCTTCACTGTTACTGATTTCCTGGCTATTTTTGTGTTTACATAATTTTTAAATGAACATCAGTATTATCTTGTCTAATAAAAAAACTGTTGTTATTTTTGTTAAAGTTATATGAAAAGAATTAAAAACTTGTGGAATTGATTTTTTCATGATGTTATTTTTTTTCATTCTAACACGAAGTGTGCCTTTCTCTTTGATCAGTTCTTTTTTGGTGTCCTTCAGAGGGTTTTAAAAGTTATTTTTAGTTACTTACTCCTTATTGGAGTAATTCCTAGGTACTCTATAACTTTTCTGGCTATTGTAAATCCCTGGTTGTTAATATGGATAGAAGATATTCCTAAGTAATACATCGGTAAGAATGATCTCATACTCTGTCAGCTGATGTTATATAATGGAGTAAAAGAGTCTGTTTCTAGCGAAACTTTCCCCTCTATTACAAATTTTAAGCTTGGGTTCTAATTAAAGAATCATTTCCAGAAGATTTCAGTGGAGCTTTCTCTTCATAACTTTCCATCCTTAAAAGAGATTTTGAAAAAAGTAAATAATTTCTTTTGGAGATGTCATTGTTTCATTGTTTTTTTCATGTATTTGTTTTTTAAAACAAGTATACAGTATGCACCTAGGTCTACTATCTAAATAATATTAGTGGAGAAATTCTGCAGAAGGTTTTCAAATTTCCTTAGAGACAGAATCCTGAACTCTTTTTTTTGAATGTAGCAATGCTCTCAGCCAAGAGACTATCTTGCAGTTCTCTGGGATGCTAGGTGTATCCATTTAAGTAAGTGCTGGCTAATGAGATATAAATGGAATTTTTGTGTGGAGTTTCTAAAAGTGTTCCTCAAAGAGAACTGGTGCATGTAAAACAGATGTAAATTAAAACAGGCTTAATCCTCCCTGTTGAAAATGACATGATTTCTTTTCCCTTTGTTGTCTTAGAGTATTTACTCTAGAAATGTAACCAGAAGTACTTTCTAGTCCTTCAGAAATGTATAATCCTCTTCTTTTATTTTTTTATTTTTTTATTTTTTTATTTTAGAAACATAAAAGCACAAAAACATATTGACAAACAGACACCCATTATCATAGAAAATAGTACAATCACAACTAATCTATAGGCAAGGTGATATGGTCTCAACAGTAGTTGTTGCTTTATCCATTGATATCTTCGAATTGTAGATGTATGGACCCATATACAGACATGCAAATTTAGTCAGACAGTTAATCCTCTCAACAACAGAAAAAAAAAAAAAAAAAAAAAAAAAAAAAAAAAAAAAAAAAAAAAAAAAAAAAAAAAAAAAAAAAAAAAAAAAAAAAA
>PVLD010024569.1:0-25198 GCA_004027595.1 Dinomys branickii
GTCCCAGTAGTGCGTTCTCTGTCGGGTTCAGGAGCTGAAGCCGTTCTTCCCTCCACACTCGCTCTCTCGGCTGGTCGTCTTCTTCCCGGAAGTCCTTATTTCTGTCTTCATATTGTTATATTTCATTGTTTGGGTGGTAATCCTCTGGGAGGTTCTCTCTCTGCTGCCTACCCGGTCGCCATCTTCCCGGAAGTCTCCAAGGCCAGATGCTCCTTGACTCATAATGTGGTTATTCCTTGCTGTAAACATTTATCCCCAGCCCCACTTGCTGTGTGCTGAAGTGCAAAAGTGAGATTTCCAGTCCTTTTTTTCTTTGAAACAGGTTCTCACTAAGTTGCACAGGCTGGGTTTGCACTTAGGATCCTCCTGCTTCAGCCTCCCAGAGTCCTGGGACTATAGTCATGAGCCACCATTCCCAGCTGTTTTTTATCCTTTTAATCTTGTAACTGATTGGAAGCTACAGTTTGCTGCTGCCACCCAACATTGCAAACCTACTGTGTATCATAATCCAGAAAAAGATCAAAATTTAAAATACAGTTTTCCAATGAATGTATTTTATTTTCACATCCTCAGACAGTATAAAACTGTGAGTCATATTATAAATCAGAACCATGAGAACTTATTCATGAGTACCTAAACTCATGGGGGTGCTTAACACCAAATTTAAGAAAGATTTAACTTTGGGATGGGAAAGGTACCCGAGTAACTTTAATTGTATCCATGTTTTATTTCTTTAAAAGCTCTAGAACAGGTGTGGTAGCAAATGTAACAGTAAGACAAAGCTCTAGGTGATGGGGATGTGCATATGTGTTATTTTCTCTACGCTTTTATAAAATATTTGAAAAAAATGGCTTGCTCCACAGTGGGTATTGTCTTTTTTTTTTTTAGGTATAGGGGATTGAACTTTTATTTTTTATTTTGAAACAGATCCAATGGGTTCTCACTAAATTGCTCAAGCTGTCCTTAAACTTTTGATGCTTCTGCCTCAGCATCGTGAGCAGCTGGGATTACAGGCAGCTGCATTCTTAAATATGATAAAATAAAGCCTTGGTGAAATTTTTTCTTGACACCAGTTCAAAAAAGAAATCAAGTATGACACATAAGAACCTCTTCTTTAGTTATTCTGAATATTAAAGAATACTTGAGGGCTGGGGATGTAGCTCAGTGCAAGGGCACTTGCCTGGCATGTGCAATGCCCTGGGTTCAATCTCCAGCACTACAAAAAGTAAAAATAAAAAATACTAAAAGCCAATGTGATGGCACCCACCCATCAATCTCAGTTCGTCAGGGGGCTGAGGAAGGAGGATCTCCAGTTCAAGCCCACCCTGAGAAACTTAGCAAGACCCTGTCTAAAAAAGAGGTAAGGGAGTCTTGGGAAGGTGGCTTGGTGCAAAGGGCCTGGATTCAAGCCCTAGTACTGAAAACAATGCTTGAATACTGAAGTTAGAATATATACTTTTTTAATATATATAAGATTAATATGTTCATGATATATATTTAATGTATGTCTGATATCAAGCTATCCCCTTCTTCAGACCCCTCATCCTGTGCTACTGCTAAAACAGACCCAGGAGGCATGCACAAGGGTAAGAGGAGGAGGAAAAAGAGCAAATTAACTAAAGAAATGAGAGTAAACACTATTAGTCACTCTCCTATGTCTGCAATGAAATCCCCAGTACCCACAATTTTGAGTAGGAGGAGAGGTTTGTTTTGGTTGATGGCTTTAGAGGGTTTAGTCCTGTGCATGGTCAATGAGCTCCAAGACAGAACGGGTAGGTGGACGGGCCTGGTGGAGGAAAGCTGCTCAACCTGTGGTCGACCAGAAGCAGAAGGAGAAGGGAGGGGTGGGGACAAGAAAGTACCCTTTCAGGGCACACCCAGGGACCCGCCTCCCGCCAGGCTCCACCTCGGAACAGCACAGCCAACTGAGTGTGGTGCCCCTGTGACGCAGGCACCTTCCCCGTATCCCCTTAGGGGACATTTTAAGTCTAAATCATAACTACCTGTAGATAGAGATAGCAAAAGTGGTCGCTTCCTATAAACTCCTTTTCTTTCTCACAAGGTTTTTAACCAACTCAGGTTAATTAATAACTAGAATGACATAAGAAAATATAAATGTATTTTTGGTAGAATAATTAAGAAATTAAAACCCATAAATTAATCTGGAGCTAGTAAAGCAAACAAAAATGCTTCATTATAGTGTTTTATTTGATTCATACTACACAGTTAAAGTTTATAGTACAGCCTAGTTTCCCTTGGTTGAAATGTTCTCTGATTGAGGAATGTTACTGTTTGTCTTAATTACTTTTCCCTTTTGAGACAAAATACCCAACACCTGCAAGTTACAGGAGGAAAGGTTTATCTAGTCAACAGTTTGTAGGGTTTCAGCTCCTATCTGGCTGGCTCCGAGGCAGGCTGGCATTGCAGAGGAGAAACAGTCCACGGCAACGCGTGGCAACCGGAGGTCAGCAGGCAGTAAGGAAGCGACGCTGGACAAGTGGCAAGCAACACATGCAGCCGTCCCTTTGCCCCTTGTGTCTCACCCAGGCTGCCTGCCCTCTTCGCAGTAACCCTTACACCCTTACTCCCAGCGCCTGTGCATCAATTCCGCATCCACTCCAGATGGAGCCACCTCTGAAAAGCCCCGCCTGTGACTGCGTGAGGCTTTGGGGGGACATCTCCATACAAGCCATAACACTGTTGTTACTACCCTTTCTTTGTCTATTTTTTTACGTTTGTGGTCTGATACTTGAGTTTCACAGAATGTCTAGCATTCCATGTGAAGTTCTATTGTGTTGTTTAAGGAGAAAGAAAAAAGAGGCTTAATACTTCAGGTCATGTAGGGTATAGAACTTAGTCCACAGCTGTGGGCCATCCTATTACACCAGTTAGAACAGAAGGAAGGAAAATACATGAAAAATTACTTCAGACATACCATGTGTTTATTATATATTTAGTAGACTTGCTAGTTTGGGTCAAAAAAAGAATTTAAATACTACTAGTTTTTCAAATTTGATACTGTGCATAGACTTTCCTTTTTTTAATTTCAAAATTTTATTTATTTTTGCAGTACTAGGGATCAATCCCACATGTACCAAGTTACATCCCCAGCCCATTTTTTATTTTTAATTTTGAGACAGGGTCTCACTAAGTTGCCAAGGCTGGCTTGAACTTGTTAACAGAGTGAGCACTGTATTAGTCCTGTTACACCTGCTCGGCCTCCTGGACTACTGGGATTGCAGGTGTGCACCATGTCTGGCTTTAGAGACTTTCGATAGCTCATAGGCATGTTGTTTCTTTTTTTTTTTTTTTTTTTTTTTGGCATGTTTCTTATCTATGTGTTCTCTTGTTTAAACTGCTGAATGAAACTATCCTGTTGCTGATAGGCTCTAAGTTAATCATTTTCAACCAGCCACCGGTGTTAATATAATATTCAAATGCACAGTTTAATTTGGCACAATATAAGATGCTGCAGCTAGGTAGCACACGCATGTAATCCCAGCCCCCGGGACCCTGAGGCAGGAGGACGGCCTTGAGTTCAAGGCCAACCTGGGGTACAGTACATGGTGAGTGCGAACTCGATCTGAACTACACACTGAGACCCTGCCTGAAAAAAAGAACAAGGGGGCCAAGGCGCGTGTCGCTGCCGGGCAGCGCCTGGCAGACACTGCCCAGCGTCCGTCGCTCGAGAGCCCCTGAGCGAGTCCCCGCGTGCTCTGCCCGCACAGCGTGTTCACCGCTGGGCCCTGCAGCCTGCCCCTCGGTGCCTCACGTCTTTGTCTGCGCTCTCTTGCCCGCGCTGCACTGCCTTTTGTAGGCGCGCTCGGCTTTGCTGTGCAGCCGTGGCGGCCTTGTGCTTTGGGCTTCTGCTGGCGTCTAGAACCTGTTACTGCTGCGCCCTAGGTGGCGAGGTTAGCAGCCGAGAGTCCGCTTCGCTGGATCGCAAAGGTAGGCTTGTCATTATAGGCCTTTGCGACGAGATGAAGGCAGCAGTGGTGAAGCGAGCGCCCCAGATCTCAATTGACCCGGGCTTGACGAGGGCAGACACTCAGCTTTTCTGAGGCACAATTGTGTCCACCACCCAGGACAGGACCGGGTAGGGACTGTATGGCCCCTTCGTCCTGTAAATTCGTCCTCAGTAGTTTGTGGTGATTTCTGACTTTAAGTTGAAAACCAAAGCCCACTGGGAAATAACGGCTGGGAATTCATCTGAGATCTTCCAAGCATTCTGTCTCGACCCCGAGAGAAACTACACATGACTGACATCATTTCGAAAGATACTTTAAATTTGTTTAATCTGGCATAGGCGTAAACTTAACTAGCTTTTAAATTTTACTGCTTCTTTTAAAAGGTTAGTGTAATTAACTGCAAAGTAGATGTAACATTTTAAAAGGGTTTTTGAGGGCTTTGTTTTGTAAGCTTACTTGAAAGATTGAGAGCTGGAAACATGTGGAGGAAGTACATATGATAAACTTTTCAAACAGATGATGGCCTTGACTGGCCAGAATGTGATTTATCTTGAGAGGAAGGACCACATGGCCTAAGTATCTGCAGAAAGTAGACATCAGTACACACTGATTTACTAAAGTGTAAACATGAAGAAAGAAAATTGCCAGCAGTCAGATTACAGGCATAGGTTTCATTACGTGACCCGGTAGTATATCCAAGCCCAGTAAGAGACCAGCTTGGGGGCAATCGGAGGTAGCTTATTGTTAGTGATATTCGTGACATTAGCATTCATAATGTATTATATAAATTTTAGGGTGAATTATGAAATAAGACTATTTCCCTTAAAATGCATATTGAATATATCAATAAACTGAAATATATTTTTATTTTTTTTTTGAAATATATTTTTAAAAAAGAAAAAAGAAAGATGTTACAGATTAGCTCCTATTCTCAGTGAGTTTACAAAGAAATCATAGTAACTGATTATTGCCTACTATGCAAAATTCAAACTCAGTCAAATGGAAAACTGGAAGTTTCTCCATGTGTAGATGCCATTCTATAGATCGTTGTGCTGCATAGCACACCATGGTATCACTAAAAATTTGTTCATGTATCTGTCTCCCTTAGTACACTGAATTACAGGTGATGAAGATGGTAACTGTATTTTTGTATCACAGCAAGTAGCATACTACCTATCATAAATATGAGTCAATACTGGATGACTAGAAAAAATATTATTGTAGATACCTTCATATACTTTGTCCCTTGGTTTAGATAATGCCCTTGTGAAGTAGACATAGGGTTCCTGTTTATTCTCGAATAGAGCTATGATAAATTTTGTTAGTATACTTTAGTTTTTGAGATGGGGTCTTGCTATGTAGCCAGGCCAGGCTTCAACTCATGGTCCTTCTGCCTCAGCTTCCAGAATGCTAGGATTTTTGTTGGCTTCAATTCCTGCAGTCTTCTTGTTCCCACACCCTCCAGCCTTTAACAGTTAAAGACATCTCAAATTTTGTCTTATTTTCGTTTTTTTATTTTTATACTGGTTAAACCCAGGGCCCTCACACTAAGGTACATTCTCAGCCCCTTTTTTTTCTTTTAATTGAGACAAGGTCTTGTTAAATCACCGAGTTGCCCAGACTGGGATTGAACTTGGAGTCCTCCTGCCTGTGCCTCCCAGAGTGCTGGGGTTACAGACATGAATCATCATACCCAACAAGATTTGTTGTCTTAACTATTTTCCTGATTGGCTTTTTACCCAGCAATCAGAAATGTATTGCTTTGATGATGTGATGAGCCATCTCTAGAACTGATGGGCCTCCATAATTTTTGCACTTAACTTTTTGTGCTTAACTTTTCTTTACAAGCTAAAGAAAGTTTTGTTTTATGGAAATATAAATTGTTGAAATATATTAGACCCATCACAGAAAATTGTTAAATTTTCAAGTTTTAAATTCATATATCTTTAGCAAGTTGATTTTATTCACTTTAGAGGGTTTCCAGTAACATTTACTTTTATGCTAGTTAAATTTAATGTCAAAGTAGAGTTTTGCCTGCATTTGTGACCTTAGTGTACCTCACATTTTTACTTTCAGTGTGCAGTTACCAAATAGCTTCCTGTAGAGTATGTAATGTTTATTGCTACTTCTGAAAAATTGTTATAAATGTGTATAATACAGTCTCTTTTGGGAGGGTCTTTTTGAGACAGGGTCTCAATACACAGTTCAGGCTGGCCTTGAGTTCACTTTGTAGCCCAGGCTGGCCTTAAACTCTCAAGGACCTCCTGCCTGAGCCTCCTGAGTGCTGAGATTACAGGTGTGTGCCACCACACCTGGCTTAATACAGTTTTATGTAGATCAATTTTTATAAGCTTTCGTTGAGGTGTTTTTTTTTTTTTTTAAATCTACCTCAGGAAATGGGATGAGATAAACCAGAATTACCTGGGATGCTTTTTCAAAGAACGTAACAATAGGGATTCTGATTCTTACTCTTTGACATTTCTCTATGGAAGCCCATAGTTATAGTGAATCAGTATTAATGAAAGAATTCGAGGTAGCCCTCAGGTGTATTCATCTGTCTTACTATACAAAATTATATTAGCCTGTATAGTATACATTTGTTTTCTCTTAAGTTTTGAAAATAGCTAGGCATATAGCTTAGTGGCAGAGTGCTTGCCTAGTAGACAGAACAGATCCTGAGTTTAATCCCTAATACCAGAGAGAGAGATTAAGAGATTAGTTTTCAAAATTATTCATGGAAAGTAACTACAAATTTCAAATATGTATTATATGTAGTAATGAAATGATTTATTCTCCTAAAGTATTAAGTTAGGTCATTAGGAAAACAATCCTAAAAATAGTGCCCTTTTCTTTAAGAAAGGATTCAAATCTTAAGTAACAAGTACTAAACAAAAGAGAAATTCTTAAATAAAAGTTGTTTTCAAACCTGGCATGATGGCATGCTCTTCTAATCACAGCTCCTGGGGAAGCTGAGGCAAGAGGATCACAAGTTCAAGGCCAGTCTGGGCAACTTAGTGAGATTCAGTCTCAAGAAAAGGCAGGATGGTGTGCAGGGTTCTGCAGAAATAGCTCAGTGGTAGAGCTCTTGCCTAGCACATGCTAAGGCCTTCAGTTTAAAATCCAGTACCTCAAAAACAAAAAAAGAGGAACAGTACTTTTAGGACTTCCACTCTTGTTCAGTGCTGTCTAGGGTAATCTTGATGAAATGTTTTCTTTTTATAACCAGTGCCCTGAAAGTGGCCAGACTTCACTTGTCTCCTCTCTGCTCTGCCTTCAATATAGGTCCCTTCTTTTCTCCTCTCTTTATAATTAATCCTGTACCTACTTCACAGGCCGGTTCTTTGATGAAAATGAATCCCCTGTTGATCCGCAGCATGGCTCTAAACTGGCGGATTACAATGGGGATGATGGTAACGTAGGTGAGTACGAGGCAGACAAGCAGGCTGAGCTGGCTTACAATGAGGAAGAAGATGGCGATGGCGGAGAGGAAGACGTCCAAGGTGAGCGTGGGCCGGCCTCCGTGGGGCCTGGAACCCGCCTCTAACGCTTTCGGTTGAATTTGTGTAGAATTTCCCCCACCTATACTAGAGTAGTTTAATCTTAATATTAATTCAAAGAAGCAAAGAAGTTCTGTGCAGTTAAGTTTTACCTTGAATACTTTTATGATTAATACATCTATCAAAAACTTCACTTTTTAAAAAATTTTAGTTATTATATAATTTGGAACTCAGAATCCTCAGAAATTTTTAGAATGACTAGACAAATGCTTCTACAAAATAATTATTTTCCAATTTCTCATCTGAAAACACTGCATTATTCTAAGTAAAAGTATGGCTCAGGCGGCTCTTTTGTTATAAGGAAAGCCACAACAGGAATGAGCTCCCTCATACTGCAGCTGAAATTATTTCACTGCTGATACAGCATGGAAACGTTGTGAAAGTTTTTCTGAGAGGGTTAAAATTTGTGTTTAGTAATAAGTTTGTAAAAAAAAAAAAAGTAATAAGTTTGTAAAGATATATTTTTATGTTGAATACACAGATTCAATATATTTTTCTTGTTAACCGTTACCTCTGAGCTTTTAACTTACTAAAAGTTCAGAATCTACCTATGTGCATGCAGCCCACCCATGGATGCATTGCAGAATGTATTTGCTTTACTGCAAGTTTTTAGGCTTGTCTTTTGCCTGCTTATTGTTCAGTAGTTATTTGTGGAATTTTAAAACCTTTTCTGTAAAAGCTGATTATGACCTTAGGGTGTAATATATAAGATTTTTGTAATATGATGCATGAAAATTATTTTCACTGTACCTGTTTTGATTTCTTCCTTAACCCTCTTCAATTATATTTTTATTTAGGTTCATGACAAAAATTGTTTTCCAAAACTCAGAAGAAAATATATTTGATCTAGAGTGATCTGTCAAAAAGGAAGCTAGGCATGGTGACACACATCTGTAATCCCAGCACTCAGGAGGCTGAGGCAGGAGGATCGTTGCAAGTTTGAGGCCAGCCTGGGCTACAAAGTGAGCTCAAGGCCAGCCTGAACTGCATAGCGAGAGCCTGTCTCAGAAAGACCAAAAATAAATAAATAAATAAAAAGGAAACTAAAAGTTGGGCAGGGTAATACGTGCTCATTAGTCCCAGCTACTCAGGAGGCCAAGGCAGGAAAATAGCAAGTTTGATGCAGCCTAAGCAGTTTAGCAAGACCCTGTCTCAAAATAAAAAGGGCAAAATGCCCCTGAGTTCAATCTATAGTAACAGAAAAATAAACAATTTACAAAAAGGGTCACTAGAGACTCTGACTCCTCCCTTGTTATTGTTTTAATAGTACATTTTACTTTTTGGAAAAATATGATTATTGGAAATAGATTACTAAGTGCTAGAAGTTATATAAGAATATATCAATGATAATTTCTCAAGTGTATTTTGGTTATATCAGACAGATTTCATTCTATAATCTTATCCCTTTTTAATAAATTTCATCTCTTTTCTCATTTTGGGATTTGTTTTGAGTATATTTATTTGCAGTTGCACATACTTCAAGGCCTCCTGCGCGTGTGTTACACCTTGCTGAGCCCGCACACGTGCAGGGCAGACACACCGCTGGCTGTGCCTTCTGCTTTGTGCGTGCCCCTGCTGCCCTTGTACTCACCCTCCCGCTGTCCTCTGTACACATGGCTCCCGGCTTCACTAACTCATGATGTTGTGCGTTTCCCATCAAGCTTTTGTTCTTATAACTGTGACTTCGGTAATAACCCTTTAACATTTGGTCTTAAAAGTTTGCTTGATTTCCGGTGTGAATATTCTCCAATTTTTTTCCCAAAGGATTTTGTATCATCTCACTGGGTAATGTTGAGGGGTTTCTTATAGCAGTTAACTTCAGCCATTCTTGATAATAACTTGTATTTTTTTGACTGTCTTAGAGCTGACAAGTTTTTTGACAAAATTTCAATTTAATCTTTTTATAGGTTTTGCCTTGTCTCTCCCTTTCTGGTACCATTTTCCTTCCCCTTCTGGTTCCTCTTTGCTGTTGTCCATTTCAGGTCCCTAGAATCTTCCTAGTGTCCTGCTTTTCCTTTCACAAGAAAATAAATTCCCTGATTCTGTGGAATATAAAGAAATGACCTAACATGATATCCTCAATGAAGTAGGGAGGGGGTCTGGGGATATAGCTCAGTGGAATAAGCGCTTGCCTAGCAAGCGCAGGGTCCTGAGTTCAATCCCCAGTACCGCAAAAAAAAAAAAAAAAAAAATGAAGTAGGGAGGAGATTGTTAAATGTTTAGATTTCTTTATTTGCAAGTGACTCTTACTTGAACTTAAAGTTTCCATTTAATATTTCTTATCCTGGGGTTCACTAGACCATAACTGCAAAAAGATAGGACAGATAGAAAGGGAACTTTCTTATCATGGAGAGCAGAAGGACATAAAAATAAAAATATCAGTGCTAGGAAATAAAGAGGGATAAATGGCACAAACTGACTAAAAAGGTATATTTAATTCTAAATGTAGCTGTCCACAAAAAGGGGAGAGGGAATTACGGCTCTTTCCAAATTATCAACAAGGCCGGGTATGGTGGCGCACGCCTGTAATCCCAGCACTCAGAAGGCTGAGGCTGAGGCAGGAGAATTGTTGTGAGTTCACGACCAGCCTACGAAGTGAGCTCAAGGCCAGCCTGAGCTGCATAACGAGACCCTGTCTCAAAGAAAAACGACAAACGAAACCAATTTATCAACAAGTTTGATTTCAAATGTTTATTGTTAAGACAGAATATGTACATATAGACACTTCTTCATTGTGCCAGTATAGAAGTAACAGGTTTCCAGTTTGGTTTGCTCTTGTAGCCAGAGCAGGGTGTTAAACAGAGTTATAGAACCACTGGACTGACGGTCAGGGAACAGGCTGCCTGTTGCTTCTCATGGCACTTAAACCCTCTGGACCAGTTTCCTTATCTGTGTATGAGAGTGATGGTCCTTCTCAGTTGTAAAATTCTGGACCCAAATACATTGTGGTACTATTATATATAAAACTCAAGTTAACATGGGAGGAAAGTATGTTTCAGATTTCAGGATGCCTGAAACATCTATTCCCAAATCCAGGAGAGAAAGTAAAAACTTTACTGAAACCCTTGAAATTTCCCAGCCAAAGATATAAAAAATTGAATCATGCACTTGAAAAGTACTATAAAGATTCTCTTGCTAGAGGTTTTTTACTACTGTTTTGGGTAGCGGGGTATGTTTTTTTCTCAAGCTGTGAGGTCCCTAGGATTAGAGATTGTGGCTACAGGTTGTTTTTGGCTTTAGCTAAGAAAGCTCTGGCTTTAATCTCCGGATTTCTGGATTGTGCAATGGAGGGTTTGGCAGCATGTCTGCCAGTGGGGAGTTCATGGTCATTTTGACTTTGGAGAGGAGCTGGAAGTCCCGCCGTAGCAAATCCAGTGGTAAAGGTAGAGGAGACCACGCTGTAATGCTAGTGCAGGCCTGTCTTTCCATGGGCTGCATTTGGCAGCAACATTTGCCAGATTTTTGACACCTCTGAAACGTTCACAGAAGAGGACCTCCAGAAGGTGGCCAGAATGATGGGATGTGTTTGAAACAAAGGATCATACTTTGAGGGGGATTAGTAGCAATGTTTTGGGGGGTTTTGTTTGCTTGTGTAACTGGGAATCCAACTCAGGACCTTGCGCTTGCCAGGCAGGCACTTGTGCCACTGAGCTATATCCCTGGCTCAGCAATGGGTTTTTTATTGTGATAACTTTATTTTTTAACTTACACAGTCACAGTGTTTTTCAGTCACTCCTTGTATATCTAAGGGAAGCTTAGCATTGTGCTTAAATGCCTGCATTCTGGACCAAACTGCCAGGATTCAAATCCTACTTCCATTATACCAGCTCTGTGAGCTTGTGAATTACCTAACTTCTAGGCCTTAATTTCCTCAACTGTAAGACAGAAATAATTAATCTAACTCAGTAGTTGTTATATGGGTTACATAATTTAATATTTGTTCAGGACTTAAGGCAGACTGTCACACTGTGAGCACTACATAAGTATTTGTTGGATAAAATAATTTTTAAAAGTAAGATGAAATGTAGAAGTTTTTGTCTGGGCTACCTGTTTTAGAAGATAATTATACTTAATTCCTGTGGGTTAACTTGTACTTCCTTTGTGGAGCTTACAAAGGCAGCCCAAATTCTTACTTGGTAGAGCTTTTTTGTAGAAACAGTACTTTCTTGAATTCACAGGAAATTTAGAAATTATTTAATAAAATATGAACATCTTTATATTTCCTTTCATAATAATTTTACCTTAATTAGCTTACAAGTTTGCTGCCTTCTAAAATGAACTAGATCAGGAGCCTGAGGCAAGAGGATTGCTGGGATTTCAAGCCTGGCCTGGGCTACATAGTGAGTTCAAAGCTAGCCTGAACAAAGAAAGAAAGAAGAAAGGGCTAGGGAGATAACGCAGTGCAAAGGCTCTGGGTTTAATCCCCAGTACTTAAAAAAATAAGCGAAATATAAAATGACCTAGATTTGTAGTCCATTTAACTATGTTTATTGTTTATCCCACATTACATTTGGTCAGGTAATTTCATAATGCTTTACAGATAAATATGAAGAGGTTGTTGACTGAAACTTGAGTTCTGGGTAGAATAGTTACACTGAAAATGGACTCTAGTTAATGTAAGTGATAGTTCAATTCATATTCAGAAAGTCCTATGAAATTCTGAAAAACAATGTGAGAGCATTATTAACCCATTTATACGTAATGTTCCATTTTTAGCCGGGTATGGTGGCACACGCCTGTAATCCCAGCACTCAGAAGGCTGAGGCTGAGGCAGGAGAATTGTTGTGAGTTCAAGACCAGCTTGGGCTACAGTGTGAACTCAAGGCCAGCCTGAACTGCATAGCGGGACCATGTCTCAAAAAGACAAAAAAAAAGTTCCATTTTTGAAACACCACAAACAAACAAGATTAACATGAAAAATTTCCTCTTCAAATCCTTCTTTGAATTTTACTGAGAAGATAATTAGAGGTCCAAAGACATTTAGGAATTAGATCATATTTGTTAAGTATCTGGAACAGGTACGAGGTAGAAAGTTCAGTTTTTCTATCCGTAGACCTTTGCTCATGTCTCATTTTCCCTTTACATTTATTCTTTTTTTTTTTTTTTTTTTTTTTTTTGCGGTACTGGGGATCGAACTCAGGACCCTGCGCTTGCTAGACAGGCACTTATTCCACTGAGCTATATCCCCAGCCCCTTTTTTTTTTTTTCCGGGACCGGGGATCGAACTCAGGGCCTTAGTGCTTAGCGGCAAGCACTTACCCCACTGAGCTGTACCTCCAGCCCTACATTTATTCATTTAAAAATCCAAAGAACTAACATTTTTTCCTTCAATAACTTTCCTGATAAATTTCTAGAAATTTTCCATTGCTCATTAGTAATTACATATCCATGTAATTACTAATGTCTTGAAAGATGCGTTTGTAGCCATAAGATGAGGTCTTATAAGATGGACTATCAGGGTCCAGAAATGTAGCTCATTGGCACAAGTGCCTGCCTGGAAGTGCAAGGTCTTGAGTTCAGTTCCTAGTACAAAAAAAAAAAAAAGATGGACACTTCGGAGAGCTTCGTGGAAAAGTGCCAGCAATCCACCACCACCCCATGCTGGAAAATAAACCCAGGACCTTTATGCTGAACTATAACCTTAGCCCTTTTATCTTTTTTATTTTGAGACAAGGTGTCCCTAAGTTATTAAGTTACCCAGGCTGTGTTCAAATTTAGGATCCACTTGCCTCGGCCTCCCAGAGTGCTGGGATTACAGGTATGAACTGCCATACCTGGTGCCCATGATTATTTCCCTTGAAAAGCCAAAGGTAATAGTTTCAAATACGGTGAGTTTTTTTAAAAAGAAATTGATTAACGACTGGCAGTGATGGCGCATGCCTATAATACCAGCACTTGGGAGGCTGAGGGAGGAAGACTGCTGGGAATTCAAGGCTAATTTGGGCCACATAGTAAGTTTAAGAGCAATCTGAACTATAGAGCAAGACCCTGTCTCAAAAAAACTTAAAAAAAAAATGTAGCATGGTTACAAAATCCAAATGTGAATACAGATATCATTTCAGCCTTTCATACATGTAGTAACAGATTTGGAGTTATCATGCCTAGTAGATTATATTACTAAAGATAGGTGAACAGTTTAAGAATATGGTGCAAAATGGTTGCCTGCAGTTCTGCAGGAGAACTTCTATAAGTGTAACACCACATTCCCACGGGTTGAATCACCAGTGGTACACACATGACTGTCCCATTGGGTGCCACGGGACAGTCCCACTAAGTGGTCCAAGCCATGAGGTGGGACAGTAATGCGTGTGCGGCAGCACTGTGAACACGTTAGTGGAGAAGCTGGTGAAAAGCAGAAGCAAGTTGGATTAATCATTTTTCCCCTTCAGTTCTGGGGAGTGAACCCAGGGCCTCATGCATGCTAGGCAGCTGCTCTAGCTGCCACTTCTGAAAGACCAAAATTTCAACCCTAAAATAAGAATGCCTAGGGCCGAGGATGTAGCTCAGTGACACAGCACCTGCCTGGCAAGTGCAAGGCCTGAGTTTGATTCCCAGTACTAAAAACCCAAAAACACCTTTTCATTGTTATTCTAACATAATTTTAATTATTTCAAAACCTGTGGTTTACAGCAGAATTGTGAAGCAAAGGACTGCTGCTGGCAGGTAACTGACAACGGTGCAGAATGACAGCCAAGGAGGCAAAAAGCCTGTCAGTCAGATGCCTAGAGCACGGTTAGGAGTTACGTATTTAATAGGACTACACAGAGAAGCTTTGAGGGTCTTACTAATGATGCCATATAATATTTCTCTCTCTTTGTGACAAAAAGGGTTAAATTTTGGTTAGCGTACTTCATTTAAGGAGTCAAATGCAAGATGTCTGCCAACAAGCAGAGAAATTCACAGCAATGGTAAATGTGGGGATTATGAGTGATTTTATTTTCCTCTTTTATTTTCTAATTTTTATATTACTGATATAGGTTAATTCTAAAATTAGAAGAGACTTTGTCTTTTAAAACACATGAAATACACATAGAAGTCTTTCTTTCCACCAAAGCTTATAGTTAAGGGGCTAAACTTTCATATACATAAAAATAATATGTGTGTAAGGGGATTAACTCCTCAATGTTGTGTATTCCCAGAGCTTTGCTAGGTACATGTGTGTTATCTAGCTCTACATCTGTGTATCTGTCATCAAAAGATTTGTTTAAATTAAGTAATCCTCCAGAATAGTTAGACTTACTGCTCTTTAACCAACCAACTAAGACATACAGCACTGTTTACATTAGGTGAGAAATAACAAGAAAAAATGATCTTAAGGCTGAAAATAATGGAAATATTTTAAATTTGATTTCTCCAGTGATTTTAAAAATATTATTCTTAATGTATAATCATTTTACTTACAGATGATGAAGAACGAGAGCTTCAGATGGATCCTGCAGACTACGGGAAGCAGCGTTTCAATGATGTCCTTTAAATCCTAAAGAAAAATTTCACAAAACCTAAAGTGCTGTAAAATGGAATCATTTCTACTTTGTCGTTTTTGACTTTTGTTGTAAAGATCAGTTGTATCAGTTGTAAAGATACATTAAGGTAGATTTAAGGAAAAACTTTAATGAAGGAATGTACCCATGTACATATGTGAACTTTTTCATATTGTATTATCAAAGCAGAGACTTTTTTGGTTATGATACAATTGAGCCAAAAACAGTTGATCTTTGCATTTAAAGCAAACTAATGTATATTTCACATTTTGTCAAGCTTAATTTTTTCCACAGATAGCAAGAGACCATCGTTGTACAGGTCATATGTTGCACATAGCATAACCACAGTGAGAACAGTTACTCACCTGAGAAGGTTTTATACACTAACGTATTCTTGTCAGCCTGACAGGTGTTCTGTTCTGTCTCCCCTTCGTTTCATGCTCTTCAAGGAGCGATGCCTGCAGTAGTTACATAAATGAGGGGAAACTGGCTGCCAAACGTTGTACGACATGTACACAGAATCTCCTTCCTGCTCCTTTTATGTTATGTAAGTGCTGATGTGTTCTGGCAGATTCGCTTTCAATTGAGGACTCGTGGAGTTGAAGATCACCTTCAAAGACGTAAATATTTATCAGTTATTCTTACTTAGCTTGAAATTGCTGAATGCCTTTTCAGTTTTTTTTCCCATAATACCAGTACTGTTTAACTCTAGTCAGCACTGACTAAAGTTTTATTTTCACAGTTTGCATTGGTGAAGATATTCATGATTTAAATACCAGGCCTTGGAAGGGGCTAAATATACTTTGAAATGAATCTGCAATCTGTATTTCAAAGCCTTCTTGGTAGTTTTAGTGATTTTCTTTGACTAGATTTTTTTCAGAAATACTACATAAGGGATTTTAACAAGCTTTTATTAATGCAGAAATAAGGATAGGAGTACAGTGAGGTCTATAGCTGTTTTATAATAATAGCTTAAAGTTTGTAATAAAAAGGAATCTTTGTAATTGCTATGTTAGTTAAGATACCATCGACCTCATATTTGCTAGACTTAAACAATTACTTTAAATACATTTTGTCTTTTTTGACACTATCAGTAGAATGTATAAGCTACTTATGTGACAAGCTAATCCCTGTTTTCTGATTAAAGAACTTTTACATCTTAGTCCATGCCCCGAAAACAAAAGATACTGATCGTGAAAGAAATTTAAGGTAGTTAAGTGTGTTTTTCAGAAGAGCTGCTGTTAACTTGCTGTAAATATGAAATACTGGGCTGGAAGTAGCGCTGAGTGATAGCGCACTCACCTAGCTGGTCCGCAGCTCCACAAAACGGATGGACAAACCTGAAATCCCCACTGCCTCCCACCCCCAGGTCCCAGTCATAATTGAAACTTGTACAAAGATTGTTTACTTGTTGAGGCTCAAAATGTTTTTTACTTCATTTTGAAGTTATTTAATGACCAGAATGAGAGGCAGTAATTGACTACAATTTTTTCTACCATATCAAAGTAAGTAATTTATGCCTTCATTATCAGGATGGGCCTACAGTAAATAAGTATTAACAATTCACAGAATTTTTTAATGGAGTTAAAGGGAAGTGATATACATCCTTTGGGGATTAGCATGGGGAGATAAATCTAAAAATATTCCTAGTAATACTTCATATTTAGTATTGTAAAACTTTTGCAAATGAAAACCATAAAATTACCTGCCTTAGTTCCTTTGACATAAAACGTGATCACTTGGTTATGTGGTAGCTGTTACTTACACAGCAAAATTTCTTCAGTTAGCAGCTGAGGCATTTTACAGGCTGAGAAATCTTGGACCAATGGATAATATTTCTGATTGTATTAACACATTTTAGTGCTAAAAAATACTATTGTGACTCTCTTAAAAATCTGACATTCTACAATCTGTAATAGACCTGCTGTTTTTATAATGTTTTACTTCTGCCTTAAGATTTAGGTTTTTTAAATGTATTTTTGCCCTGAATTAAGTGTTAATTTGATGAGAACTCTGCTTTTAAAATCATCACTTACTGGGTTCTAATAAATTAAAAATTCAACTTATTTCACTGTTTCACCAATTCTGTTAATATTTACTTAAATAAGTCATGTGACATTTCAACACTAAAATTTGAGTAAACTTAGTCATTTTAATTTAAACTAAACTAGAAGAGCAGAAAGTCTTACATGAAGGCTGTTCACTGGGTGGGGTGTACATAACAGGTATTGAATACCTTTTGGGTGCATCCGGCACCTTTGTAGGTAGCAAGAGAAATGGATCAGTGTCTTGGTTACTTTTCTCTCATTGCTGGGACAAAATACCCAGTGCCAAAATTAAGGAAGGAAAGGTTTATTTAGCATACAGTTTGTGGAGATTGCAGTCCATACTCAGCTGTAAGGCAGAGTGGCACATGGCAGAGGGCTACAGTTCATAGCGGGAGAACACAGCAAAGCAGCAAGCAATGCAACAAGCGCAAAAAAGAGGAATGGCAGGAGGAATGGCGGGAGCAGCCTCTCCCTCTCCCTCACATATACAAACTATCCACCCAGGGTGGGCACAGCTCTCACACCCGTAAGCCCAGCATTGGGTCATGGATCAGTAATAAACTCTAAAAGCCACCCCATAACCGCATGAGGCTTTGTGGGAGACATGCAGACACAAACCATAACCATCAGCTAGACCAGTTCTGTTCTGGGGCTTATGTTCAAGTAGATCAAATAGTACACAAGCAAACAAATGAACCAGGTGATTATAAATAGCGATAAAGGACTATTAAAAATAAAAGTCCCAAAGTTTCAAGGTTCCATATAATCAGGTCTTCACTCAACAGAAACATCCCGGTTGTGTGGCTGGGGCACAGTGAGCAAGGGGAGAGAAGTGAAGCCGAAGGGCCGTCTGGAGGGGCAGCGCAGGAAGAGCCTCCTAAGTTCAGCTCGTTGCTGCCGACCATCAGGTGAAAGTGCAGAGTGAAGTGCATGTGCCAGGGTGACTCCAGAGAAAACATAGGTAGGACTTCAAAGTATTTCTAAAATATGTTACTTTACTTTTACACTATATTAAAATTGTCTTTTCTCATCTGTATAGTCATGTTAATAAAATTTGCTACAGTATGGAGACAGAGAATCTATAACAAAGACTCTCTCTCTCTCTCTCTCTCTCTCTCTCTCTCTCTCTCTCTCTCTCACACACACACACACACACACACACATACAATAGGAAAGCACTTGTGAGAGAGGCACTTAGCGCTCCTACTTGCTGACCTTAGAAACTTCTGCTCCCTGTGTGTGACCCCGCAGCGCCAATGAGATCAAGCTGATTGAGTCTAGCATCCCATGGAGGCCATCAGCTCTCAGTTCTCATGGTTCATGTCAAGCCCAAGCCAGTCCCTTTTTAGACTGTCTTCACAACCAATCCTCCCCGCCCCAAACAAAGAAAATTGAATGGTCCATGTAAGAACAGTGTGCGAGGCCCCCGGATGTGAGCACAGCTGAAAACGGGGTGCTGCCAGGATTTTGTTTCAACAACTTCCAGTTCTGAGCTGCTCCTGTTACCTTCATTCTCTCAGGCCATGTCCCCCCCTCTGAAGCTCTAACTGTGGCTTCCAGAAGTTTCCTTTGTTTTTCTTTTTCTCTCCCCCACCTCCACCCCCACCTGTGCTGGGGACTGAGTCCCTGCCAGGCAAGCACTCTACACAGAGCACTGAGCGACATGATGTCATCATCCAGCTTTATTTTATTTTGAGACAAAATCTGTTTTAAGTTTCCCCGGGCTGTTCTCAAAATTGCATCATCCAGCTTCAACCTCCTGCGTAGCTGAGGTTACAGGTATAAGGCACTGTGCCAAACTCAGAAAATAATATTTTCTTGGTTTTGCTACCGTTTTTCCCTTATTTTCGCTTCAAAATACAGTACGAGGGAAGGAGGACTGCTGCTGAACATAATGGAATGACGTGAGGAGGCCCCCTTGGATTAGTAGCAACTATGGGACTAGACAAGATTCCCTAGGCAGCTGTTCTCAGCAGCACAAGACTAGAATCTGAGAGAAGGTCAACACCCAATGGCCCTAAGGTCACCTACCATCCTGGGGTGTGAACAGGCCAGAGGCAGAACAGAGCAAAGTGGTTCTGCAGAGTCAAGAAGATGGATGTTATGGGGGAAACAGCTCAAAAGTTGGAACCTATAAAGAGGGACACACAGAAGGGGGAACTATTCAGAGACCCATCTTCAGAAATTCATATGAGGGGGCCAGGTTGGTGGTACACACCCGTAATCCTAGCACTTGGCAGGCTGAGGCAGGAGGATCACTGTGAGGTCAAGGCCCATGTGGGCTGCAGAGTGAGTTCAAGGCCAGTCTGAACTACATAGTGAGACCCTGTCACAAAAAGCAAAAAAATTCATGTGTCTCCATAGATCCACAGCTGAGGGCTGGGCTGACATACGTGCTCAGTCAAGCCCACTTGACTGTGACAGAGTTTGCTGAGCAAGTGCAAGCCCCTGGATTTTGTCCCCAGCATTGCAACGGAATGGGGGGGGGGGCGTTGGGAGGACAGAAAGGATGTTCCTTACTTGGGAGAAAAAAATACACCCCTCAAGCAGTGCGGCAAGGGCATCTCCTTTTGAGCAAACTGTAACCGAAACCCACTTACTTGTCACAGTGCAATGAAACCTAAAAACCAAGGTTTTAGTTTAGAAAAAACAACTCATCAGTAACATCTTTTGTCTTAAAAACACATCAACGTGTGCCATAGGGTCACCACCTCTGCCCTAAAGGAATGGCTATTCTATACCTTCCCTAACGAAGCCCAATAGCATGCTCTTAATACAGTGGTACCTCAGTTCGCTAAAGCTTTGTTTGCAGTGGCAGCATAGGCCATCTTCCCCCATGGACACAAGCGTGGCCATCTTTGCCAGAATCATGGAACGAAGTTCATGAACCAAAGTACCACTGTATTGGTAAGGGAGACAATGTGGAGATAGGAACCTGCCACTAAGGACTTGGAAAACTTCTTGGGTTGTCCATAGATCAGAGCTAAAATACACAAGCTTGGGTGACCACTCAGTTACTGAAATACTTACTAAAAAATAATAAATTTTGAAAACCACTGTAGAGATGATAACAGAATCCAGTCTCTATAACATTGTTTATACCTTCCAGTACTGGAAATGTTGAGAAACCTAGAAATGTAGATTTGGGATTTGTTCAAAATTAAACGACGTGGTGGCACATGTCTGTAATCCCAGCACTCAAGAGGCTGAGACAGGAGGATCACTGTGAGTTCAGACAGCTTGGGCTCTAGAGGGAGTTCAAAGCAACCTGAACTACATAGCAAGACCCTGACTCAAAAAAAAAAAAAAATTAGCAGATATGGGACCAGCCATGGTAATCTCAGCTACTTGGGAGGCTAAGGACACAAATTAGAGGCCAGCCTCCTTCAATTCACAGTACCAAGAAAGCAAAACAAAAGCCAATGGATAGCACCCATTGGGCATGGTAGCAGGAGGATGGCTGCCAGTTTGGTGCCAGCCAACCACACTTAGTGAGTTCAAGGCCAGCCTCAACTACATAGCAGGACACTGTCTCAAATAATAAGTAAATAAATAATAATAAAACTAATGGATAGCTCTCTAGATGCTGGACATCCCACCTTTAACACAAAATTCCATCATGAGGGAACAATGGTCATTATTTCAGCTAGTTACTGAGTATCTAGTATGTACAGAAAATCATTCAAAGTGCTGGAGAGTTAAAGCAGGGATGAAATCTCTGCTTCATGAGTGTAGATGCCAGAGAAAGAGACATTCTTTTCTGTATTTATTGGGGGGGGGCTTTTTTGTTGTTTAAGAATTGATTACTTACTTAAAGGGGGCTGGGGATATAGCTCAGTGGAATAAGCGCTTGCCTAGCAAGCGCAGGGTCCTGAGTTCGATCCCCAGTACCGCAAAAAAAAAAAAAAAAAGAATTGATTACTTACTGAACCTGGGTATACTAAATACACAACCATTTTTAAATTTACATATTTTAATTCAATTTTGAAGTCTTTTCACACCAACACACCCATCTAGGTATGTAATAATTTTCCTAAAGTGAAACACAGTCACCTTACTAATAAACTGTTGGAAATATTTTCACCCCAGGCTGAAAAATTGTTTATCCTGAAAAGGAAACAATGTAACAAGTTTAAATTAATTATCTAAAACTGGCTGTAATTTTCCCCTTCCAAAGATTCCAAAAAAAAAAACCACCTCGCCCACTTTGGGTGTGGGCTCAGAGCTCCTCAGGTCCTCACCGCCGTTGTCCTCCTGGTCTGGCTGCCACCACCAAAATGTCTGCCGGATCGAGTGCAGCCACTGGTATCAAACCGAGGTCTTCGGCAGACACAAAATCAAGTGGAGGAGGTGGTGGGCAGACACAAGGAGAGTCACCGTGGATAAGGGAGGGAGGGAGACCAGAAGCTTTCTGAGTTAGAGGACCATGCAGAAGCGCTGCAAGCAGGAGCTTCTCAATTTGAAACAAGGGCTGCACAGTTGAGGAGGTATCAGTGGAAGAACTGCAGGATGCAGACCATGGGAATTAGCTCCTTGCCGATCATCCTGTAATGGCCCAAGTAACCCGCTGCTTGCTAGACTGACCCCATGCTTGACCCCCAATTCACCTCAAACAGCTAAAATCATGTACAGTAACATAATTATTGTTTAAAGGTTTCTTGTTCTTTCTCGGAAAAAATTCAAAGAACATTGCCCGTCCCTGCCAGAAACAGGACAGTTACCCAAGCATAATGTCCCTGCTACACCTGTGTATTCATTGTGGTTTTTGTCTTTATAAGCCCTGCATACAATGGGCTCGGGGCTCTCACTTCTCAGTCTTGAAACAGAGGCGTGAGTGGGGGCTGTTGGGCTCAACTATTAAAAGCGCTACTAAATTCTAATTTGGCTGTTTGGGAGTCTATTGTTCTCGGACCGTCTCAATCCTCGTCCTCGTCCTCTTCCTCGTCGTCGTTTCTTCTTGAAGAACCAGTGAAACTCAAGCCTTGCTGTTCAGGGAACTTCTTCAAGACCTTTGACTTTGAACCTGCTGTTATCAAGCCTAGCTACTGTTTTTTGTTTTTTTGAGACAGGGTCTCGCTATGCAGTTCAGGCTGGTCTTACACTCACTTTGTAGCGCAGGCTGGCCTAGAACTTGCAATGATCCTCCTGCCTCAGCCTTCCGAATGCTGGGATTACGGGCGTGCGCCACCATGCCTGGCTCCTACTGTTCTAAGCCATTTCGTGTAAAGTTCAGTTTCTAGGAAATGTGCCTTTGTTTTTTAATATGCACTGCAAACTAGAGGTGTGGCCAGCCCCACCCGCATTTTGCACAAAGCATTTCCAGATTTACCTATGGGCTGAGAAGACGACTTCCTGCAGTCCAGACTGCTGTACTCTAGATATTGTATTGTCACTAATGAATTGCCATTGATTCCAGCTAAATTAGCTATCCTAGGCAGCTGACATGACCTCCACATTTAAACCATTGGGTAATGAGATTTCCAAGTTGTACCTTGCAGAACACTGCTGCCTAACACCCATCTGTGATAATATCAGGTCGTGCCTTGCTTTGACACTTGTCTGGTTCCTATAAGAGACTCAATCTTTTGTATAAGGATTGGAATTTTTTTTTTTTTTTGGTACTGGGAATCAAACTCAGGACGTTACTTTTATCAGGCAGGTGCTTATGCCGCTGAGCTATATCCCCAGCCCTCAATCCTATTTATATGTACTACTGACTCTCACTGTATTTACAATGAGATGCTGGTGAAGAGTTTTTGCTATTACATTAGATATGAAGATGTTTACTTTCTTGTTATTGTTAGGTATCACTTCCTAAAATATTATTCTAATCAGAAATAACCCCTTTTAAAAGTTTCTAAAGAAGAAAAAAGATAAAAGAGGAAGTAACTAATATATATCAGTCATAGTGTTAGAGGCAGCTGAGTAAGATAGAAATATTATAGGCAGACAGACAGGGCCGGGCCCTCGAAGGAGCCAACATAAAAGACAAGATACCTCAGACAAGACACCTGTCTTGAGGGCCAGACCTCAAGACAAAAAGACTAAACAGATACACCCACATACCTCCCCAGGGATGGACAGCAGGGACTGATATATATTTTTTTGGTATAGGTTTATTTTATTTATTTATTTTTTTAATTTTCTTTTAAAGACAAAAGAATGGAGACATATGAACCAGAAAAGCCATAAACAATACAGAAAATACAAAGTTATACAGAATATAGTAGGGAATTAGCACTAGATGTTGTATTACATAGTTATCTTCACATTAGTTAACACAAAAACATTAAAGGAAATATCAAAGTATAGAGAAGATAGTAGGGAATTTGCACTGGATGCTGTATAATATAAAGTTATCTTCACTTCTGTTAATACAAAAACGATTGAGGAAATACAGAATTATAGAGAACATAGAAGGGAATTAGCTCTGGATGCTGTCCTACATAATGTTACCTTCACCTCTGTTACTCGGTTACACAGATGATGGCCCATTTGATCGTTCAATTTTTCTCTCTCATCTCTGTTGCCCTACCACTCAATCAGTCATCTTCCCTGTGATAATAACTGTACTCCTGGGTTTATCTATATCCTTGGACTCTCGCCTTGGGAAGAGATATAGCTGCCTCAGACTATACTATAACATACATGGGTGTATACAAACTGCCGTGGTTGGAGGTGGGAAAGCACATATGCTCACAGCAGACCGCCCGGCTCCACCCTGTCATTGTGCTATGGGTGGGGGCGGATCCAGTCCATGAGGTGCCCTGAGCGGGGCCCACAGCGGAGCAGCCGCGGGGCATGCACCCCCATTGGGGCACCCTCTGTGACCCTTTTGGCTCTGTCCCGTTGCCTTGATGCCAGAGGCCCTTTCTTCTCCTCCCACCTCCTCCTGATCTCCATCATTACTGTTCCTCACCCCTTGCAGCTGGACAATGGGTCTCCGAAGCTGAAGCTGCGAATGCCGAAACGAGAGCGTGGGCCAAGGTTGTGCTTGGAGCGGCAACCTCCTCCCTCGCTGTCTCATCTCCCTCCAACTGTGCCAGGCAGATCTCCGATCCCCTCCTCCAGAGGAGTTTTTGCTTACTCTTTCCGAGGGTTTCAGTTCCCATTTCAGATCCTTCTCGAGTTCGGGATATCCACCTCTTTCCTTTCTGTCCTTCACATGTTGCTATATTCCTATGTCTGAGTGGCATTCCTCCGGGAGGTTCTCTCTCTGCTGCCTACCCGGTTGCCATGGGTTCATATAAGGTTCATATATAAAAGCAGTATGGAGACACTCTTGTTGCTCATATTAGTAGTTTGGGGTGAGTCCTGAAGCCTGTGGACTCGTCCCATTGCTGTCAGGAACAGGTGGTGATTGCGCAGGCCGCCGAGGCTCAAGGTGCTCACAGAGGGTGTTCAGGGTGGGAGCTGAAGCCCAGTAACTCAGTTCGTGCTTCCTGCTTGATATTGGAGTGAGAAGGGCGTGGGGCCGTGTGAGCCACCTCCATCTGCAGCTCTCTCTTGCTGTTGTGCTCCAGTTTCCGTTTGTTCCTTGGCTGGATCCCTGGGAGTTGCTGTGGCTCTGATGTGGGTGCCGATGCACCCCACAGCTCCCCACTGGCAGCCGCCCACAGAGTGGAGAGGCAGGAGGCCACAGCCTCGAGGCAGGCATAGAGCTGGGTGTGGTGGGATGTGTACTGGCTGCTCTGGCTCCACCTTGCCTCCAGGTGCTGATTAGGAAGGTTGCTGCAGGGTGGGGACTCTGCTTCAGTGGCTGTTGCAACCTCTCATCCTCACACTGGATTTGACCACAGTTCCCAACCACCATTGCCTCTTTTCCTGGCTGCGCCCTCTCCTCTCCAGACCTGGACCGGCTCTTGGAACTCCGCTCTCCCCCGGCCGAGTCGGGAGGCTGCCATGAGCGTGGGTCTCCAAAGCTGAAGCTGCGATTGCTGGAACGAGGGCTTGGGCCAAGAGTGTGTTTGAAGCAGTGGCTTCCTCTTTCTCCGTCTCTTCTCCCTCCGACTGTGCCACGGCGGCCCTCCGATCCTTTCCTCCGGAAGAGGTTTTCCTTGGTCTTTCCTAGGGCTTCAGTTCCCATTTCAGATCCTTCTTGGGTTCAGGGTACACACCTCTCTCCTTTCTGTCTTCATATTGCT
>PVLD010024570.1:0-25247 GCA_004027595.1 Dinomys branickii
ATCATGCTACATGACTTTACCATCACTCAGTCATGCAACAAATGTTTAGTCTATGGCTGCTGTGTGCCCAAGGTTTGTAGCAGGCACTAAGGACACAGTGATGAATACACCCATACAGGGTCCTTGCCTTCAGGGAACTTTCAGTGCAACCTGAATTGTTTGATCACTCAAATTAAATGGTAACACTGCAGCTGTGACGAGCGGTAAGGAAAGACATGGGGTGAACAATAATTGGAACGCTGGACTCTGTCAGGTGAGGGAAGCCTTCCCTAAGAAAATGGTGCTTGACAGAGGCAGGAACAGCGAGCACTGTGAGGAGGGGCCCGGAGCAGGAAGAGTGCCTGCAAAGGCCATGGCGTGGGAACGGGAAAGACACAAGTGAAAGTAGGCAGAGATCAGGTTGGGACAGGCCTTGTAGACCTTATCGAAGTTTTGTTTTTATGTCCAGAGCCACTGAAGAAGGGGAATGACATATGATTGGCATATGACAAGCCCTTCTGACCCCAGTGCACAGAACGGCTTGGGTGCATTTGAGGAAACCATCTAGGAGCTGGGCCACAGTCTTACTGATGGAGGTGACAGCAGCTATTTGAGACGTGACACTGGATTGGCTGTGAAGGTTTAAGAAGAGGGCCATGTGTCCGCTGATTCAGCTTCCAGGCTTGCCGCTAGGCAGATGAGAGCATTTACTGAAAGAAGAAACATCAGAAGAGCACCCAGGTCAGGGTGGGGGCTCAGCAGTTCAGGTTTGGACAGCATTGACTTGGAGGGGCTGCCTTTGTCTGTGCAGATTGCTGTAACAAAACAGCATAAACTAGGTGGCTTGTAAATGTTTGTTGGTCAGAAAGTCCAAGCTCCATGCACCAGCGGACTCACCATCCAGGGAGGGCCCTTTCTCTGGGATGGCCCCTGCCATGTCTGCTATGATGCAGCGGTCAGGGAGGCCCTATGGCTGAGCGAACACCGTCCCAGACGTCTCGTTCATGACCTCCTAGTACCATCACCTTGGGAGGGTTATGATTTCACCTGTGACTCTTGAAGGGAAGCAGATGCTTAGGCCACAACAGAGGCATTGAGAGGAGCTGGGAATTGGAGGTGGGCAGTTAGGCCCCTGAGCGGGAAGCTTGTGGGCGGGACCTGGCCTGGAAGTCCACACAGGAGACCATATGTGCATGGATGGTCACTGGAGACGTGGGATGCGCCAGCTCCCTTGGGGAAAGAGGACACAGAGGAAGAAGAGAGGACCAAAGGCTGGCCTTTGAGACATGTAGCAGGACCAGCATCTGCAGGAGGAAAGCCCCACCGTGTGGCTGGGGTGGGCCTGGGCGGAATTTAGCGGCAAAGGCACTCTGCTGACTTTAGAGCTGCTCTGAGGGTGGTGGGGTAGGAAGGGAGCACATGAGCAGGAAGATGCAAATACACATTTCTTCTCAAGAAATTTCACTCTCAAGGAGAGAAAAAATATGTTAATAGGTGGAGAAGGAGAATGTAAAAAATATACATGAAGTATATGCCCTTTTATATTTTCTTTTGTTTTTTAAAATGACAGTATTTCACTCTCACTGTGTTTGGAATATATTCTTTTTTTTTTTCTTTTCTTTTTTTGGCGGTACTGGGGATTGAACTCAGGACCCTGCGCCTGCTAGGCAGGTGCTTATTCCACTGAGCTATATCCCCAGCCCTGGAATATATTCTAATTTCCCTTGTGATTTTTCTCCTCCTCCTCTTGTTTTTCCTCCTCCTTCTCTTTCCTCTTCTTCATGCCAGACTGGGAGTTGAACCCAGAGCCTTTACCCTGAGTGTATCCCCCACACCTTTTTGTTTTTAATTTTCAGACAGGGTCTTGGCAGGTTGCTGCTCTGTTTCTATTCTTGTTTTATGTGAGAGAGGGTCTCACTGTGTAATTCAGGCTGGTCATACTACGCGTCTCTTAAGTGTGTAGCTTAGACTGGCCTCAGGCTCGTGACAAATCTCCCGCCTCGGCCTCTCAAGTGCTGGAATTACAGACATGTGCCACCAGCCCTGGCTGTTGCTATCCTTTGCTGAGAGCTGTTGGTCCCCTTTCCCTGTCCCGCTCCCTCGTCCATCCCCCGCATCCAAGGGGCCCAGCGTCGGCCTCCCCTGCTGGCTCCCCAGCCCCTGAGCTCCGCCGAGGGCCCCGGCAGGTGTCCATCGCGGCAGCCAGCCCCTCGTCATCACCAGCCCTCGGAAGCGGTGAGGCCTGACCGGCAGTCTTGGCCCCTCTCTTCCTTTTCGCCTTCACCGCCGCGCTTCGCTGCTTAACCTGCCTTAGGCTCTCCCCCCGCCCCCTGCACCGAGGACCAGCTCCTCCCTGACGGCTGTCAGGTGTGACCCCTTTGTTCCCTGGCTTCCTGTCAGACGCCCGCCTCTCTGCCGCGCCCTCACCTCCTTCCTGGTGGCCCCTAGGAGGAAATCAGCCGTGAGTCCCCTCCTCACCTCCTTCCTCCAGGCCAGGCTCCTGTTCTGAGACTCCCTTCATGCAGCCAAAACGTGTCCAGGGGCAGCAGGGCTGACCCCTCGGAGTGCCACCTGGGTCTCTCCCAAGGCCGGCAAGTTATTCTTCCTCACTTGTCCCTCATTTCCTCTCCTGCTCCCGTAGGAGAAGCAAAGGTCCAGAAATGGAAATGCACAGGACATTCTGGGACTCAGAGGAGGTTCTCCGGGTTTGGGCATAAAGGTGTCACACCCACACTCTGCAGACACTATCTCCCCTGGCATCAGAAGAGGCACCCGTGGGAGGATGTCCTGTGCTTAGCTCCAGTTTGCAGATGAGCCGCAGGAGGCTTAGAGAGCTGCAGACCTGTCTGTGAGGCTCAGGAGTAGGTGTATCACAGGCACTGAGCCTGGATCCCACTGACCAGAAAGCCCATCTGAAGAGGCAGGCAGCTTTGAATAAGTCCTCAAAGCCCAGTGAGGAGCTTGCACTGATTGTCATGTTTTTGAAATAGAGTCTTGTTATGTTGTTCAAGTTGGCCTTGAACTTGTGAGTTCAAGTGTTCCTCCTGCCTCAGCCTTCTAAGTAGCTGGGAGTATAGGCGTGCATCACTATGCCTCGTTTTAGATGGAGCTATAATTTATTTGGTTAATTTGATTAATGTTGTTTGCCTTAATGCCTGAAAAATATATAGGCCCGGTTCCAGAGGATTCAGACCCCAAAGATCATCCGTTTCATGTATCACTCAGAACATACGCACAGGTGTTCACAGAGCACCATCCATAATCCTGACAAGGTAGAAACAGCCCCATGCTTATCAGCTGATGAACAAATAAGCAAAGTGTGGTCCATCCCCACAATGGAAAAATATCGGGCAATAAAAGATGAAGTACTGATACGTGTTACAACATGGAAGGTCCCTCAAAAATTTAGGCTGCTGGATGTGGTGGGGGTGTATGACTACAATCCTAGCACTCGGGAAGGCTGAGAAAAGAGGATCACAAGTTTGAGCCCAGCCTGGGCATTTTAACAGCTTAGTGAGACCCTGTCACCATGTCCGAAATATGTATATTTATATTTGGGGATGTAGCTCAATGTGAAGGCCCTGGGTTCAATCCTCACTACTGCAAAACAGAAGACCTTAGGCTAAGGGAAAGAAGCCAATTGTAAAAGACTGTGGTTTGAAAGTCCTCTCCAAAAGCCATATTGAAATTCAGTCTCCAGTGTGAGGTATCTGGAAGTGAGAGGCAAGTGAGACCCTGAAATGCCTGGATGATGAGGCTGTGCCTCTGTGCCTGGGGACCCAATCGTGGGGTAACGGCTATCGCCACAAACCTGTCATAAACACCAGCTTGGCTCACTCTTGCATGCACCCTTCTTGCCTTGTGACTGTCTGTGCCCCCTCAGTACTTGGCATGGAGTCCCTGCCAAGCAAGTCACCTTGCTGGATGTGCACCATGGTGTTGGAGTCTCCAGGCTCAGAGCCCTGTGCTAAACTGCCATTATTTAGAAATTACCCCTTGTTATAGCAACAGAAGGCAGATTAAGACAACTACATATTATTGTGATTCCATTTATATGAAGTGTCCAGAACAGGCAGATCTATAGAGATAAGGAGATTTGTGACTGCCAATATGAAGGGGAACTGTGGGGAGAATGGGAAGAAAATAACAGGATACGTCAGGTTTTCTTTTGAAGATGATAAAAATATTCTAAAATAGTAGTATGCACGCAGCTTTATAGTATACCAAACACCATGAAATCGTATGTGAATTATATCTCAGCAATACACACACATACACACATGGCCTGTCCAGAGGATTTGTGGATACTGAGTTGAGCAGGTCCAAGGATGTACATATGTCATACCTAATACAGAAAATGTATTTTGTTTTATGATACTTTATGGACCTTCCTGCCGAGGGCCAGCTCTAGAAGTTCTGCACAGTGAGCCCACTCAGGACAGAGCCCCTCTGCCTGGGACAGAGTTCTGATGTTTGGGCGAATGAGTAATGCAACAGGTGTTTGGAAGCGGCAGCGGGGAGCAGGTGATGCCAGAAGCCTCAGCCATTCCTAAGGCTGGGCGCAGGGCCTGTTCACCCTCTCCAGGGTTCTGCTCTGTCAGGGAAGGGTCTGCTGCAGGCCATTTGGCTTTTGCTACTCAGTACTGTAAAGAAACTAGTTCGATTTAGTGAATGAAATCATCGGTAAAGAGTGATTCCTGAGCTTAAGAACAAATCACTTCTGATTACTCTGGCTCTGTGCTGATCGGATGTGGCTTTCTGGTAAACCCTGAAAAAGTGTCAGCTGGATTTCAGTGGAAAGAGGCCGTGCATGTCCTGTTTTTTCTAAGACACATAGGGCAGTGCTTTGCCTGCATCAAATTCTTCATCTCACTCCAGACACCTGTGACACAGAGTGTTCTTCAGTGCTCATCACTCTCAGCATGTCACACCCAAAGTGTCATGCACATGTGTGCTACTTACCTCTCTCAGAAGGGTGTGGATAAGTCTTCCATTAAAATGGTAAGTGTGTGGGGCATGGTGGAGGCTGAGGCTGAAGGATCATTGTGCATTCAAAACAAGCTTGGACTATAGGAAGAACCTGTCTCAAAAAAAAGTGTGCAGGCTTCCTACATTTTTGGCCTTTTGGAGGGGGTCTGCATGTGCAGTAGAACATGGTGGTAAGAGGGCAAGAGCATGTTCTCGACTCAGATTATGCTTTTTTCTTTACTTCTTTTCCCAGCGGATTTCATTCTGTTGTCCAGGGTGGCCTTGAACTCACTATGAGCCCAGGCTGGGAAGTCCCACGGCAGCCTCTCAGATGCTGGGATTGCAGTGTGCAGATGAACACCTAGGTTTGTAGGAAAAGGTTTGGTCTTAGAATGGAGAAGGACATTTTGCAGAGGATCTGACATGTTTAAGGGTATAACATAGACATATATTTGGTCCTTGTCCCTGGTTCCAAGCACATGGCTCCTAAAGCCTTCAGAATTTCCTCAGTAACAAGAGTGTCTTTTGTTAATCTTAACAAGCTCCCTTCAGCCACATCTGAGTTTCTGTTACTGAAGTGACCTAGGGTAGGGACCAGAAAGACCAAGTGATTGGAGTGTTGGAACTTTCAGTCCCACCCAGTTAAGGTAAAAAAAAAAAATAAAAAATTTAAAATCCCAACTCTCCAGCAGTGAGATTTGGAGCTTCCCAGCTGGTGGTGACCCATTGAGATATTGATTGCATAGTTGACCTGGATAGGGCATGGAAACTCTGTGCCGCTCTGCCACCAAATACTGCCCTAAGCATCTCTGCCCTCTGGCTTCTCCACATTTCTCTCTTTTGTAATAAATCAGTAAATACAAGTATCTTTCTGAGTTCTATGAGCCACATAGCAAAGTATCAAGCCTGAGGAGAAGGTTGTGAGAACCCCGACCTCATAGCTGGCCAGCGAGAAGTACAAATGGGCCAGGCCTCACAGTGAACTTGGGAAGCGGGCACTCATGTAGCACTGAACCCTTTGATTTGTGGAACCTGACACTCCAGGCAGAGAGAGCCAAAATTTAATTGAGTCGTTGAGCACACAGTTAGTATCCAGAGACCTACCTGGTGTCGGAGACAACACCCCAGATAGAGCAAGGAAGGGTATAGGAGAAAATGCAGTGGAGAGGTGGTTCTGTGGTCAAGTCTACATGGAGATGGATTCCACACTAAGAATTTTGTAGAATTGCGAGGACTTTTTAATCATCAAAATGATGTGATCCAATAAGGCAGCAATAGAGAAAACATGCCACAAAGGGGAAGAACTCGGTGCTGGGCAGCTGAGCCAGTGAGCGTGATAAAGAAGGAAGAACACAGCCAGTGGAGAAGACGTCACAGTTAGACACTGTCATTTCAGTAATGAGAGCTGATTAGGACAAAAATCAACAAGACAGTGTGACTAGTGTGGAGGCGAAGATGTTATGTCCTTAAATGATATGTTTGTTAACCTTTGCTGGGTAGCAAGTTAGCCAAAAATTTAGTGGCTTAAAACAATACAAACTTTTTGTTATCCACACAGTTTCTGAGGGTCAGGAATTGGGATAGGCTAGGCCAAGATCAGATTCTCTCGAATTTACAGTCAAGGCATTGGCCATGGCTACATCATCTGCAGGCTTGACTGAGGTTGGAAGATTTGCTTCCAGCCAGGTCCACACCTATAATCCCAGCACTCAGGAGGCCGAGGCAGGAGGATCGTTGCAAGTTTAAGACCAGTCTGGGCTACAAAGTGAGCTCTAGGCCAGCCTGAACTGCATATCAAGACCCTGTCTCAAAAAGACAAAAAAAAGGAAGAAGATTCACTCCCCAGTAGTTCACTCACACGGTGTGGGTGAATTGTTCTTGTTGGTGGCAGGAGGCCTCAGCGGGCCTTCCCTTTCCCAGTGGGCCCCTGTGCACACTACTCAGGTGTCTTTATAACATGGCAGCTGGTTTTCCTCAGCATGAGCCAACAGAAGCAACCGTTTGTATAGCCTGGCCTCAGAAGTCACATGACATCACTCTATCACCTTGTGTCAGTTAAAAGAGAGGCAACTCTACTGCCTTTTCTGGGGGTGGGAGTTAGGTGCTGCCTTTTGAAAAGAGAATTTATGGACACATTTTAAAACTACCACCTACAGGGAGGCCAAGGGAGACTTCTAGGAGGAAGTGTCTGTTGCGTTAGGCCTGTAGGAAGAGACAGTCATCTGTATCAAGGGCCAGAGGAAGAATGTTCCAGAACCAGGGAGCAAGGAGGCCCAGAACAGGACAGATCCTGTGGGCAAGAGGGAGAGAGTGGGCACAAGGCGACAGAGTGGGGACAAGCCCGGTGGTGGGAATGCGGACTTTGGCTTTGTTTTGCTCCAGTGAGGGATGTTAAGGAGAGAGTGAAAAAAACAAATTAACATTTAAAGGATCGCTTCTCAGTGAGAATGGACTGTAGTGGGCAAAAGAGGAAGCCAGATTCCCGGTGGAAAGATACTATAATTACCCTGCAAGAAACCGGAGTCGTCGGTGGCGGTGGACAGAGAAAAGTGCAAGGTTTGTGGAGAAAAAAGAAGGCAAGACTTGCTGAGGGCTGGGTGCGGGGCCCAAGGCAAAGAGAAGTGAAGGGACAGACTTGCATTTCCATGGCAGGGAGGACTGGGAGGAACGCACGGCAGGGGTAATAGCTTCTGTTATGAACACCTTCAGTGTCAGGCGCTTACAAGTCCTAGCGGAGATCTTCTCTTGGCCTTCAAAGAGGTGTCCATAAGGTCTGGAAGCAGCAAAAAAAAAAAATTAAATTGCATTCAGTACCATGAAAAACTGCCATCTGTCTCCAGACCCTGGCTGTCCTGTAGAGGGATGCACGTTAAGTCAACAAATCAGGAGGTGGCTACTGTGTGAGTTGACGGTGTTCAGCGCTCACTGGGAGAATGCACGGCCAAGGAGCCTGGCATGGGTTTGCAGCTGAGAGGGAAGGACCAGCTGGGCCGACTCACCCTGCAGCAGAGCGTGGGCTCCGGCACTCGTCCGAGACTGCTCTTGCTGAGGCCTCCGGCACCTCCTTCTTGGCGCATTCATTGGCCATTTCCCAGATGTTACCTCTTAGCAACATCTGACATAGAGAACTACTCCTTCCTTTGCAAATTCTTCTCCCAGCTTTGGTGACCAGGCTTCTGGTTTTCTTTCCCCTCTTTGTTCCTTTCAGCTTCGATGTTGTGGCTCTCAGCCTTGGTCCTGGGCCCTCTTCTTGGACCCTTAGAGGATGGCATCCCCACCTGGCATCCTCACGTGTCACAGATTTCTGTCTCCAGACCAACTCTCAGATGGCCCTGGAGTACCATACCTGGTGCCAGTGTGGGCCGCCTTTGGGGTCTCAGAGGCACCTGTAGTGGTTACTTTTGCTCAGACAAACTATCAGACATACCAACTTGAAGGAGGAAGGGTTTATTTTGACTAGAAGTTTCAGAGGGTTCAGTCCATAGCCAGCTGGCTCTGAGGTAGAAACGATCGTGGCAGGGGGTATGGCAGCCAGGAGGTAGAGCACAGTGGAAGAGCCCAAGAAGGGCCAGGGGCCAGCTGCAGGTCCAGGGTCACACTCGGCCCTCCTGACACACCTGAAAGTGTGCTTTACTGATCCGGGTGACTCTCATGCCAGTCAAGCTGAAAGTCAGAATTAATCTTCACACCACCACTGATCTGCAATGTACGAAACAATTTCTTCCTCCCCATCCTCCCCCCAAAAGCTGCTCGCCTGCTGGAGAAGTGCTCCCATGAGAAAGCGTGAGACTGGGGCAGGAACATCGCAGTGGGGACAGGGAGGAGACCCCACTGTAGGAGATGCTCATCCTGGCAGCTGTCTCTGAGCCCTCAGCACGTGCTCATCCCTGCCGAACACATGCCAGTGTCATCTTGCTTAGCCATGTTCAGCAGCTCTGAGAGAAGCCCGGACTTGGCTGAGGGAGCCCTGGCAGGATTGGGTGACTGGTGAAAGAGGGACTGACAAGCAGAGGTTGGCTGTACTGTGTTATTTTTGTCTGTTTTGTGGTACTGGGGATTAAGCCCAGGGCACTCACGGCAAGCTACATCCCCAACCCTTAGTTTATTTTTCACTTTGAAACAGGGTCTCACTAAGTTCTCAAGGTTGGGCTTGACCCTGTGATCTTTCTGCCTCAGCCTCCCAGAGTGCTCAGGCATATGCCACCATGGCTGGCATCTTGACTATTTTAAAATGAGTTTATCTACATAATTTACTTTACTGTAAAGCAGGGTACTGAGGCACCTTATAGCTGTGAAGGTGTATATACATTAGCTTTTGCCACCTGGCAAACCACCCAAAACTTAGTGGTTTGAGACTATTCATTCAGCTCACAATTTTGAATGCTGGGAAACTGTGTGGCTGTTCTGGTCCTGGCTGGGCACGGCCACCCAGTGTTCACTGACTGTCAGCTAGGGCAGCAGGGAAGACAGAGTCATGTCCCCACTCACCCAGAGAGGGAACCCAGGCGAGGCTCACGGAAAGAATGCACAGGTGCAGGGCCTCCTGAGGCCCCAGTCAGAAGTACACGAGGCCTCTCCTGCAGCCTTTACCAAAACAAGGGGTAGAGAAAGAGAGTCACTCTTGATAAGAGGGGGCATCAAAGGAACATGGCCTTAGTTTCATTCCTACTGTGTGAGGCAACTGTTATAAGTTGAGGTACGGTATTTAGAAAGGTCGAGCCCTGCAATGGCCCCATATGCCTATAAACCCTGCCACTTAGGAGGCTGAAGCAGGAGGCAGGCCTATATGGGAAAACCTTGTCTCAAACAGGGCTGGGAGTATACATAGGATGCTTGCCTAGTACATCAATGCCTGGATTCACTCACCAGTATAAAAAAAAAGTCAAGCAGTAATAAAATCATTGAGAGACTTCAGTGTTCCTTTTGTATTTTGCTGTATTAGTACATGTGTGTAGTCCATGATGTTTACTTTCCTTATGGGAAGTTGGTACATGTACATAAGACACTTCAAGCCTTAAATAAAGAATTTTAAATTTTGAATTGGATGGGGCAGAGTGATTCCTCTGTTACACTTTATGCTCTTTGCTTTTTCTCACTGTGGCACTGGGGACTTCACACTAAGCTATGTGCTCGAGTTTTTGAACCCAGGGCCTTCACACTGAGCTATGTGCTCAGGTTTTTGTTTGTTTAGACAGGGTCTCCCTAAGTAGCTAAGTTGCTCAGACTGGGCTTGAGATCCTCCTACATCGGCCTCCCTGAGTGCTGCAATCACAAGTACCTGTCACCATGCCCTATTTTACTTCATGATCTTGATGGCTTTGGCTTTACTCAAGTAGGGAGTTTAAACATCCCCTCAAGGTCCCTGTGGAAAGGCTGCACCCCCAGTCCAGTGCTGTTGAGAGGTAGTGAAGTCTTTGCGAAGTGGAACGTAGTAGAAGGTCTTCAGACCCTTGGGGACCAGCACTGCAGGGAGTCTTCCTCTTCCTCTCCCTAACCTTGAAACGAGCCACCTGCTCAGCCCCACCCTTCCTTGCCTCTGGCACAGGCCCAAAAACAGCGCAGAGCCGGCTGCTCATGCGCTGAAGCCTCAAACCTATGAGCCAGAGTAAACTTTTGCTTTCTCTCAAGTTGATTATCTCAGCTCTTTGTTACAGTACTGAAAGCTAGCACAGTATCTGTCCTAGAGAAAGCGTGATGTTATCTAATTGTGTTGCCCGAAGGCCAGAGAAGAATAAAGGAGTGTGACTTACAGCTATTTTAGGTTCCCTTGGGAGCTCTAAGGAGGGGAACTTTGCTTTTATCCTTTGTATCTCAGGGTGGGTCTGTTTGTTTAACATCTGTAAGCAGCCCCCAACACACAATGTTTTACTTTTTTGTTTGTCTAATTTTTTTCTTTCAAGTTAGCAGCACAGTAATTCACCAATTGTGTGTAGTGAAACACTTTTAACTTTGGGAACAGAACCTTTGTCTTTTTCATACCAAATGTTTCTCTTCCAGAGTGTTATTAAAGTCAACATCTAGCCTGAGTTTAACCTCACTATTAAAGGAACTTTCATAACCTTTTTAAAAAATTTAAACCACAACTTAAAAACAATAGTGAAATCTGTGCTTTAAATTCTTCTGAGAAAATTGTATTTATCCAGATAAGCTAAAACAGATAAATTCACAAATCTGTCTGATCAATAAAAAAGTAGGTCAGACATTGCTGGGAACCCTCCACTTATTGAAACTGTTATTACAGCCTCGGCATTATAATAGCAAAGGGCAAGGAGTCTGCTGGGGCTGGGCCATGGTCACAGCAAGCCAGACTTGCTGTGGGAACTGTGTAGCCCAGCAGCCACTGATGTATGCTAAAGGTACGTACATGTACGCATCGAGTTCACCGCATTAGTTAAGAGGCTGTTTACTTTTTGGTCACATTTTCCAACAGTAACTTCATCGTAACTTTTTAAAAAGAAAAATCGCACTATATATATATATATTTTTTTTTTTAACTAGAATTATTTTAAAGTTCCATTCTTTTAAAATGTTTTTTTACTGGTCCAATGTAAGGAGAGAATGCAGGCATTTCATTTTTCCTTTAATTAACAGTATTCTTTAAAACTCTCATTAAACTGTGAACAGCAGAATTTAATAAGGCTCTCGCTCAGCAGGGCTTCAGAGCATCCCTCTGGTGAATCTTCTCAGGCAGAATTAGCAGTGAGTAGCATCCAGTGAGTGAGGCTAAGTATACAGTGGATGTACCTCTTCCAAGCTAAGGGCTGAGATTCTCACCTCAGGCAAAATGGGCAAAGCCGTTTTCTTCACAGAACTGCGATAGAGCCTAAAATAGCTGATAAACAGGTCCCTGAACAGCTGCTGTGACTTTCCAATAATGGTAATGACTAGAGGAAGAAGAGAGTGAAGGGTGAGGGAGTGATTGAAAGGACTGGAAGGGAAAGCCCTGTCCCGGGAAGGGCGTGCCCTGCCCTCTGAGGACAGTGAAGCTGGGGCCTGAGGACTTACAGTTGGGAAATGTCTGTGGAGAGCTGAGTGGGCAGGGAAGGCCCTGGTAGAGGGGGGGCAGAGAGGAGGAAGGTCTACACTCTGGCTGTGGGAAGCAGCTCAGAAGCAGGAATGTATGGAAATGACCAGAATATCTCCCGTGCAGAGCCTGGTTCGGGAGTTAACAGAAGTCAAGACTAAGGAGGCTGCTTTGTTCTGAAGCAGGATTGATGAGGAAGTGATTCGAAAGACTGACCGTGAGGAGGCAGGGTGGAGAGCCACCATCTGACAGTGAACGCACAGGCCTCTGTCTACCCCAGCCCTGCGGCCCCCTGCAGCAGCCACATGTGCCCATTTATGCTTAAATTTAAATGAGTTAGAAGTAAAACTTCAGTCCTCCTTGGCCCTTTATTTGTACCTACCCTTAGGATAGTACTAGCACATGTGAGGCCCTGGTTCAATCCCTAACACCTCAGTAAAAGCAAAGATACTGGCATAGTCATACCACCACTGAAAACTGTACAGCTTTTAAAATCAGCAAATGACTGTTATATGTAATGCGCTAGATACTAAAAGCTACATAAAATATAGATACTTACATGTACTTCAAAATTAGGCAAAACTAATCTATGGCAAGTGAAATCAGGAGAATAGACGTCACTGGGGAAGCGACTGGAGATGGTGACTTCATGGGGCGTGTCAAGGGTGCAGGTATGTTTTTTCTTCTGAGTGGTGATTACACAAGAATAGTCATTTTTTTAACTTTAATCAAACCAAGCAGTGACAGGCTGCATGTTTCTATAAGCTTGTTATGCATTAGTTTGCCTTAAAAGTTTGTCTTTAAAGTGACAACAACAATGTAGTAAAATTTTTAAAACAAATGTAAAATACAGAAGCAATTCAAAAGCGGTTCATGTAAAGAAAATTAATGAAGCTATGGCACACAGGACTGATCGAGTAGAAAAAAATGAAACAAACCAGTATAGTGGCTAAAAATATGGAGACATTAGTAAAGACCTTAAAGGAGATAGTGAACATGCTAAAAATTTGAAAATGTAGGTGAAGTTAGAAAAGTTCTATAACAAAGTTGACACCAAAAAAGGAAAAATTTTTTAAAAGCAAAAAACTTTACTATAAAAGAAAATCTAGCTCCAGGTAATTTCAAATTTTAATTCTACCATTCTGTACATGTAAGGAAGAAATAAAATCAATGTATTTGATTTCTCTCTTGAAATCTCTTGCCACTTCTGGGTTAAGTTTTCATAGCTCCAAGACTCCTCCAGTTACTGTGAAGTATTAGTGTTCTGGAAAGCAGCAGTTGGGCTGAGCCTACTGGGCACAGTGCTGACTAGTGGTGGCGCCACCCCTGCCTGAGAAGAGATGATAGGTCACAGGACAGTACATGGCACCGGCCAGTCCCAGCCAGCTGGCTCGATGGGCCTTAGATTACAAGGTCAAGTAGGAAGGGAGCCTGGCCTCACAGTCACAGTTGGGCGTGTGAGTTGGAGCTGTATATTCACCATCAGGAGTTGGAGCTTCCGCAAGTGTGAGAGAGCTGGGGAGTGAGAGCAGAAACACCCACCTGTTCCCAGGGAGCCCTGGCGTGGGTGGCCAAGGGCAACCTGAGAAGCTCATCCAGACACCACTGTAGCATTCAGGGACCCACAGAGAGTCATTAGGAACTACAGCCTCTGGCTGTGGACTAGCATTCAGGAAGAAAAGCTGGATGTGCACAGGGACCACTGGTCCAGCTGGCCTGTGTGTCTGACCATGATGACCACCCAGGAGCAGTGGCTACCGATTCCTCACCACCTCCCAAGTCCCAAGCAGAGTCCCTGCACAGCGGCCCTCCCCCAGAAGCCACTAGCAAAGGTGATGCCAGGGAACAGTCCCAGCTCACGACAGGCTGACCTGCACCATGCAGCCTGGAGACGGGAGGGACACCCTGGACACGGAGGAGATGAGACTTAGGCGTGAGATGTGGCCACATTCCTCTTTGGTCTCACCCTTTGGTGAAAAGTTGGCTAGGCCTTTGTCAGTGTCAAGTCATGAACACTGTGTAGGACAGGCCAATCTTCATGAGCAGGTCACAGAGCCCCTGTGCTAATCCACCCTTGAGGTCACCTTGATCCCAACACGAAAGTGCTTCTGTTCTCTGGGCCTACAGAAACAAACCCTGCTAGACCTGAAACTCACAAAAACCTGGTAAAATTCACTGATACCTTATTGGATGGAGATAGTGTATCCCGCAGTTAAAAAAAAAAAAAAGAGTAAAATAGTTCTGAGAACCATGAAACTGTCATCCTTTCTCTAAATGACTTCATCCAACAGACAGGTGGTTTTTAGTCACTGCCCTCCTTCTGTGGGATGTGAGCGAGAGCTGTTTCCAAAACATGAGGAGCACTGCCCTCGGGGAGCTCCACCCACGCTAGGCTGGGGAGGACGTGGACATGCCTTCCTTTGTGTCCTCAGTGTCCCCACTTACTGGCACAGAGACCTGAGTATAGACTGCCCGAGATCAGACAGCTAGGAAGTGGTGAGACTAAGACCATGAAGCTGGGTGGTAAATTCAGAAGGAGCCAGAGTAAAGGGGACACTGGGAAACCACCAGATACCAAAGGTAAGCGACTGTGGGCTGAAGGGTGACATTCTTGTCGCAGAGCATGTTGTGCTGCCACTGCTTGAGCCACTATGGGTAGTAATTTCTTTCCTCCTTCCTCCCTTCCATTCTCCCCCTGTCTCTATTTCCTTTTCCAGGTTTTCTGTTTCTTACATGTGTGATTTCCCCCACCCCCACCTCACTTTCTTTCTGTGTAAGAGTGTCTATCTGTTCATCTACCTATGAGCAGATACTGGCACATGCAGAGACGCTGTCCAGACACACCAAACATGGAGTTGGACATGGCGGCCTTTTGCCCCAGCACTCTGGGAGGCTGAGGCAGGAGGATTGCAAGTTTGAGGCCAGGCTGGGCAACTTCATGACTTCGCAAGACCTTGTCTCAAAATAGAAAATAAGAAAAGGGCTAGAAATGTAGCTCAGTGTGAGGGCCTTGGGTTCATTCACCAGTACCGCAAAAACAAACACCAAACACAGGCCTTACTCTTCAGGAGTTTCTCCCCACTGCTAGCATTGCTCTGGGAAGTTGCCTTTGCAGCCTGTAGAGTCACCTATGCTCTTTGCAGCAAACGTGAAGTCTACTGCATCACCCTGGGTGGGCACAGAGCAGCGCAGATCCCCACCCCAGCCCCAGGTCCTCCTTGAGGGTATTTTGGGGACTGCACCAGTGCCTGCCTGTTCTCAGACCACAGGCTCGGGGGTGCTCTGCCGTCACCACATGTTCACTGCACATAGAGCTGACTGCAGCTGTGACGGTGGAGGAGGCAGTGAAGCGATTCTCCGAGCCCAGAGAAGTAGGGAGGAGCTACCGAGCCTGGCAGTAAGTACCTGGAGCCAGGATGACATTCAGAAACTTGGTACCACTGGGCTGGATGTGGTGGCACATACCTGCCGTTCCAGCCCTTGGGAACCACAGGCAGGTGCATCAGTGGTTCCAGCCCAGGCTGGGCTGCATGGCAAGTTCAAGGCCAGCCTGGACTACACAGTGAGACCATCTCAAAGAAAAGCAGCTTTGTGGGATGGCTTCGTTGTTCTCCAGGACTGTGGCTGTGGCTGCTGAAGCCAGAGGACTGAGCAAGGGTTTCCAGAAGCTGCAGTAGGCGCCTGGGCAGCACTTTGTTATTTCTCCTGCCTGCCCTCCGCCCTCCTGAGACGCTAGAGCCAAGGCTGGCCAGCCCCGGCCGCAGCCCCCGCTTCAGTGGACATTTCTTGCCTCCTGTGCTGCTGGATCCACACATCAGGGGCCCTCACTCCTCAGGACTGGCAGTGTGTGCTAGGTTGATGGTTTTGTCTCTTTTGTCTCCCTCTGCTCCAGGGTCAAGTGTGGATTAATGGCTTTAACCTTGGCCGCTACTGGCCAGCACGGGGTCCCCAGGTGACCTTATTTGTGCCAAAGCACATCCTGACGACCTCGGCCCCGAACAACATTACAGTGCTGGAGCTGGAGCGTGCGCCCTGCGACAGCTGTGGCCCCGAGCTGTGTGCCGTGGAGCTGGTGGACCAGCCGGTCATTGGCGCACCCGTGACCCGCAGTCACCTCCAGACCCAGTTGGTCGAAACTCGTGGCTGAACAATGTATTGTGACTGACCCTTCAGGGTTCCAGCCCTCACACCCTCCCCGGCCCTTCTTGTCACACCAGCATCCGCTGGAGAGCTGTGCTGGAGAGTGAGTTAGGGCGTGTTTCTCCCCGACAGTATCTGCAACCCTGCTGTGTCCCCCACCAGGGGCCACCCTTAGTGGGTGAGTGAGGGGGTGCCGCTGTCATGCATAGGTGAATCTGCACAATTGGAATAGGAGCTTGAAACGTGTTCCTGGTTTTGATTTGGAAGAATCATGTCTTTGTAAAATAAAATTTGTACTCAAATGATGTTGTTCCTGTTCTTAATGTTAAACAAGTATTAAATGATCTGGTCTGATTTAAATTATAATTAGACTTGAGTGGGCTGAATAAGTCACTTCTCTAGCCCGGGGTTCAAAGGGATAGAAAATAGTCTTGGTTTGGTCTGCGGAGTGCTGCTTTTCTGATCCTTGACTTGCTTTTGCATTTTTGTGATGTCTACTAGATAATGCATAAATACACCTCCAAACAAGTATGCAGACAGCCTAAGTGATCCACATCTGCCCAATGTTGTTTCCATAGTGCAGTGGTTATCACATTCACCTGACACAGTGCCCAGTGACCTCAGCATGGTCTGCCTCTACAGGAGGGCAGCGTTTAGCCATCAAATGCTGATGTAGGTCTATGCTCAACAAGAAAATACTTTCATAGTACATCACAGACCCCATTTGTGTGTGGATGTAAGAACCACACACATCAACACAGTCACTGCGGCCCTGTAAGCGTGTCAGGGACAGGCATACACGCATGTATCAGGAACAATTTATGCACATCTAGATGTGGGAACATAGCCTCATTGTTGAGTACTTGTACTGTATCACGCACACTTGTGATATAGAGCAAGTTTAATTTACTTCTCCCTCGCAGGAACCTTGAAGAAGCCACCATCCTATTCCCAGCTCATCAGTCACAGCGCTGTATGAGGCAGCAGCAGGGTTTGGACCCACGCACCCTGCTGTCATGACCAAGTGTACACTGCAGAACACTAATCGTGTTTGTATTGAGTAAGAAAGGTTTTAAGTAACAGTGACAGAAGTGTTGCTATGATTGTATCTCAGAGGTGAGCATTTTGGAGACTTTTTGTTATCTCTATTTTAAATAGTTCTCTGTAGAAAGTATGAAATTTTTTAAAGGAGAAACAATGGAAAGATAGTTCCTATGTCAACCCACGTTTTTTCCTGTACTGGGAACTGAACCCAGCACCTTTGTTTGTATTGAACTCTATCCTCAGTCCCTTTGTGTCACGGAGTTGTCCAGGTTGGGACAATTTGTAATCAAATTTGTAATCCTCTTGCTCACCTTCCCACAATTCTGGGATACAGACTGTTTTGATTCTGGTTTTTTGAGAGAGAGTCTCACTGTAATTCAGGCTGGCCTTGGACTCACTGAGCCCGAGCTGGGCTCAAACTCATGGTGATCTTCCTGCTTCAGCCTCCCAGTGCTGGGATTGCAGGCATGTGATTACAGGCTTTTTATCACTACCCTGCTTTACTGGCCAGTATCTTCATGTCAGCGTATTTTTTCTCTTCCATGAGCACAAATGATAACTACCTGGGCTTCAACAGGAGGATTTTAAACCTTTGGGTGGGCCAGAGGCAGAAGTTAGATACAGACTGAGGCAAGCTGTAACTAGAGCTCAAGTAGGGCCAGTTTCCCATAGCTGCCTTTTAGATGTTATGCGCTCTTCCACACTTGAGCATATAGCTGGTCAAAGGCTTTTCCTGGACCCACAGCCTCACTTCTTGCCCTACTCACTGCTGTGTTACTGGGAACATGAAACAAAACGTCAGGTCTGGCCAATGCTGGTGAGCTCCGGAGAGGAAGCGGAGTTATAACTGTACACCCATGTTGAGACCTCCCTGTAAGACAGGAAGTGACAGATCCACTTCACTGATGAAATCATCTAAAGCTTAGCAAGGGACAATCGGTTTCACACCTGGTTCGTTGCTTCCTATAGCTGAGTGTCACTGTGAGAGAATCTTATGGGGCATCCCTGTCCTATAGCACCAGAAGTTTCTGGGAAAGTCTTCCCGCGTGTATAGCTCCACCCTGGACTGCACTTCTACAGTGCCATTCTCAAAATGCACCTTCAGCCACCGCTGCTTCTGTGAATAACTTTACTTCAGATCTGCCCACCATGAACTGACTTAAAACCAGTTCTGCTTATGGATATTCTCTCTGAAAATAAGAATGGTACCTGAATTTACCTTTAAGTCAATTTCACTATTCCAGGATGTTGTGAGCAAACCTGTGCTGACACAACCCAGTACCAGTGCTAGTGTACCACGTTTGCTGTCATCTTTCTGATGAGAAGTGTGGTGTCCTTATCCTTTGTAACTTTGGATTGTAATGCGCCCTGGATTATATGACCTGTGGAATACCTTATTTCAGACAGTTTTATTGAGGTTAACTGACATGCCATAAAATTCACCTAATACATTCACCTATCTAAATACATTTTCTTGAGTTTTACTAAATTTAAAATTTTTATTAGTACATGTTGTGATACCTAATACATTTATTATGGAGAGTTGACGTGGATGTTTCATGCCTTAATTTACACAACCTGGCATGAAAACCTGCTCCGCCCCACTCTCTCTGTGTGACTTCATGTACCACTGAGTGCCTAAGGCTCATCCATGTTCAGATGGTTTGAGAGGTGGTTCCTTTTTGTTGCTGCGAAACAGCCTGTTGTCTGGATGTACCATGTTTGATTCACCTGTTTCCAACTAATGAGCATTTGTTTCTAGTTTTTTACTATTATGAATAATGCTGATATGGACATTCCTGTTCAATTATTTCTGTGCTCATATGTCTATTAAAGAAACTGACAAGCAATTCCAGAACACTTTTTTTGAGGCCAGAGAAATATGAAGAGGAGGCAAAAGTTACACTCAAAGTTTTCATCCTTTCTGTGCCCTTTCTTCCCTTACCTTCACCCCCATCTTTTATCTTTGTCTTCATCTGTTGGTCTTTGCCAAATTGTCCATCTTTGTTTCTCAGTAAATCCAGTATATTCAGAATGAAATTGTTTAGCATTAATCTGAGGTTGGGTTTTTTTCATTGTTTCCCCAACAAGCAATGTGTCTTCTGTCAAATGACACAAATAGGAAATGATTTTGTGTGGTCTTTGTTTCTCCTCTTTATGAAAAAAAGTTGTTTTCTGATCGCCCTTTTTAGTCAGCAAAGTGTTGATGTAGACTGTGGCTCATGAGGGCTGCATGGAAAGTCAGGCCCAGGCCAGTGATTGGCCCAGACCCTGGCTTTAACCTGGCCCCCGCCTCCTCAGCTGTCCCTTGCTCTGCAGCCCACGTCCCTTGGCCCCGACCCTCTGCCACATTAGAGCTGGGTGCCCAGCACCTCCCTGTGAAGGCTGTGACAATTCTGAACTGATCCCTACCAGACAGTTGCTCATCTTGCACTCAGGGGCTTTCCCACGTGTGAGGAAGCCGCCCACAGCCCCGAGTCCTCCCAACTCCCAAACCAGCAGCATTGTCTCCTGTGGTAGGGCAGGCCAACCTCGAGGATAGATACTAGGTTATGTTCTCTCTCTCGCTCACTATTGGCACAGTCAGGAAAGTGATTCTATTCCAAGCCTTGATGTTTCTCTTAAATGTGGTCCCTACCACATGGAATTTTAAAATTAAATGAGACTGCCAGCATGGTGGTCTACTCAGTACACAGGAGGCTGAGGTATGGACTATGGCGAGTTTGAGGTCAGCCTGGGAAACACAGTGAGACCCTGTCTCAAGAAAGCCAGTAATGATAAATGATAATAAAAATTAAGTGAGGCCATCATAAAGGCACCTCACCCAGTGCTTGCCATGCAGTGAGTACTTACTGAATGCTGGTTTGATTCTGTCCACTCCACAGGAGAAGGGAAATCATCAGTGGAAAACCTGAGGGACAAGGGAGGAACTTACACCCAGGACACTGCTCTTTCCTGAGCCCTTTGAGCTCAGTTCAGCAGCTCGGGTCCTCTCCTGGACAGCTCGAGTGGCTGTGGCTACAGGGGGAAAGCAGACGGTCTGCTCTGAAGCATGGCACATGCCAGAAGAAGAGGAAGAGTTGCCATAGAAAGGGTGGCCATGTGTCACCCATTGAGACCCCTGGCACTAACCTGAGCTTGCTGGTGGACAGCAGGAACCTACAGAGAAGGCTGCAGATCCAGGGGTTGCCCTGAAACCCCTCGGTGTGCACTGCGCCCATGCTTTAGTTCCTGCTGGCTTGTTCCCAAACCAAAGTGGCTTTCTAGGGCCTGTACAGCAAATCCCTGGCCCCAGGGCATTTGTCCTCAGTGTATATCATTTCTTGGTGGTGTCAGTTGCTGCATGGCACACCATAAGTTTGAGATGGCATAAAACAGCTATTCTGTTATGCACACTTCTGTTGGCCAGGAATGTAGGCAGCCCAGCAAGAACGGCTTGGCTTTGTTCCGTGACATTTGGGCCTCCACTATGTACTGCAGTCATCCAGAGGTCCCTTCACTGTCATGGCTGGTTTTGGGCTGGATGGCTTGAGATCTGAGCTCAACTGGAAGGTCAGCAGAACATGTACAGCAGTCTTCCCAGCCTCAGGCTTGTTACAGCCAGCTTCTGTGAGGAGGAAGCAATGAGAGGGAGGACATTCCCACAGAAGCAGCCAGAAGCTACAAGGCCCCCGAAGACCTGTGCTCAGAAGCCACTCGGGTTTGCTTCCCCTGTGTCCTGCTCAGAGCAGCCAGAGCACACACACTTCCAATGGGAGGGAACACAAACCCTCACCCCTCGATGGGAGAAGTGACGAAGGGACTGTGACCATTAAAAGAGACCGTCACAGGCACACACGGAGCTCCACAGTGGGACAGTGAGGTGTACATATTTCCCTGTCCATTCGACTCAAACTCAGGACATGCTGTGAGTATCAGCTGGGTCCTTCGCATCCTTAGTCCAAGGCTCGCTGGCAGAGCACAGTGCACGGCCCCCCGCAGGTTAGCCCTGTTCAGCGAGTGGATGCCCTGACTCGCTCACAGGTCGCCTGGCCCCAGCGGTCTCAGGAAGACTCCTACCTCTGAGTCCAGGCTGGATGCTCACTGTGTGGACCCTATGCCAGCCTGGTTTCTTTGCTGCTTATCCTTTGGTGAAATCTTTTTCTTTAGATTTCTAAGCAAGAGGTACAGACTGTCCAATTTACTTCAGCTTTGCTTTAATTTTTGCTAAGCAGTAAGATCTTTTTCTCAGGGAGCTTTGGCTCCTGTGGCTCCCCTGTCCTCATTTCCACGACCTTTGGAATCATGAAGTACCCTAAGAGTTGGCGGGGAGGAGTCCGCGGAGTCCCCAGTCTCCTGCTCCTGGGATGGCTGTTCTCAGCATCTGTCATAGTGCCGTTGCTTTCATTTACCCAAGAGCTGTTCATTCAGCACTTCACCCCCAGCTACCAAGAACACATTTCCGGTCCCTCAGGAGCACCCAGCTGTGTAAATGCACAGTGTCCCATTGTGGAGGGCAAGCAGGGACAGGCACTGGAGGGCTGGCGACCTGCAGGATTTAGCCTGAGACATGGTGTGGAGCAGAGGCTGCTCTGGAGTTGAGCCAGGTAGGGAATAAAGGTGAAGGAGGAAAGATGGGGGTGGCGAGGAGGAAGTGCTTTGCAGAGAGAAGCAGCAGCAGCAGCAGTGACCCAAGGGCTACAGAGAGGGTGGGAATGCCAGAAATGAGGCCCCTCAAGCTGTGGAGACACGGAGCTCTCTCCAACACGTCCAAGACCTGGATATGGATTATTTTCTTTTTTTGGTCTTTTTGCAACAAGTTCTTGCTATGCATTCCAGGCTGGCCTTGAGCTCACTTATGTAGTCCAGGCTGGCCTCAAACCCGCAACGAACCTCCTGCCTCAGCCTCCTGAGCGCTGGGATTACAGGCGTGCGCCACCACACCCTGTGCTTGGAAATGGATTCTTTACACATATTTTGACTTCTAAAGTGTTTAATGTTTTAAATTTTAATGGTGCTTAGTAATAAGCATTTGTGAAGTGATTTTCATGGGTTTTTTTAAATGTTTTATTTTGCATGCAGTGTCTCATTTAATGGGTTCCTTTGCTTTTTGAGACAGGGTGTTGCTATGTAGCCCAGGCTGGCCTTAGAACTCTCAGCCCCCAAGGCCTGCCTCAGCTTCCAAGTGCTGGGATTATAGGTGAGCGCCACCACATCTGGCTACTCATTTAGGCTTTTAAGGACCTTTTGAAGAGATCTGCAATTTAATAAAAAAGAGAAGTCAAGTGTAGTGGTATACACTTGGGAAGCTGAGGCAAGAGGATTGCCATGAGTTCAAGGCCAGCCAGCCTGGGCTACGTAGTGAGTTCAAGGCCAGTCTGAAGCAAGACCCTGTCTCAAAACAAAGCACCTCTCCCAAAAAGAAAAAAAAAGAGAGAGAGAGGACGATTATACAAAACTAGTGGGGAGGGGAGCTCAGACCAGGGCTCTTGCTGCCAAACCCCAAGCTCTTCCGCTTTGCAGATGCCCTTTGCTGGCTGGGCAGCAATGAGAGAGTGCTTGTATTCCATTCCTGTATTTCCACCAAGCCTTGCCTGGCATGGCGTCAGCTTGCATCAGCACCATGGCCCAAGGTATTGTAAGTGACTCAGGAACCTATGTCTGGCTCTGGGAAGCAGAGTGGCCTCTGTCAGCTGAATGCCAGTGGACATGGGACATGCTGGAAAATGCCTTGCTCACAGGCATACCCACTCCTCCTAGACCAGACCCCTGGTCCTGAAGCCTGGCCTCTCTCCTGCTTTAATTTGCTTTTTGACCCTCAGTGAATTCCTCAGGTACTTAGTTGAACATCTCTACAAGCAGTAAGTTTCTCTGAAAGAAGTGGGTAGAGAACCGTTGCATGGAATTGTAGCTGAGCAGTCAGATCGTGACTCTCGGGCTGGAGGGCGCCCTTCTCTGAGGTGAGAGTGGGCGGAGAGGCCCTGCAGAGTCACGTCAGTGTGGAGTCTTCCAGTGCTGAGCGCAGTGTGACTGCTTTCGAGGGCAGCAGGGTTCTTGGGCTGGGGATATAGCTCAGTGGAATAAGTGCTTGCCTGGCAAGCATAAGGCCCTGAGTTCAATCCCTGGTACCGCCAAAAAAAAAAAAAATTGAGGGCAGCAGGGTTCTGTGTCTGTCTGTCCACAGTCTCTCATGATCCACAGAGGCCAGCACACTTGCAAAGCCAGAAGAGGGAATATGGTTAAGGTGTGCCAGAGACGGCACACAAAAGTTCACTTGTGGTTTATCGGGGAACAGTGGTCCCCATCCAGAGCCCTCTCCAGTAATCTTGATGAGTCGTCCTTGCATTTGTTCTCTAAAATGTGATCATCAAGAACCTGAATGTTAAATCCTTCCACTGGGTGGGAATTTTGCAGAACTAAATGTCTTCAGGAAAGAACTAGATGGGAGACGCTTGGGCACAGAAGTAGTTTTGTCCGTCTTCCAATGAAAGGTTTTGTCATTGTCAGACAAGCTGATGCCAGGAAGTTGTTATTGGCGTGCAGCTTTGAGGACCAGATCTAAAGTCATTATAGACTCACTGCAGGCTTTTGGCAGACACCACAGAGGCAACATGGTGTTCTGATTATTCAGGAGGACAGGGTTGAAGGTGGAGAAGAAAGATTGACATGCATGATTATTTGCACTTTAGGCACCAGAATTTTAATAGCCAGGGAAGAGCTATCATGTTGAGTATTTAAATAAAATAATCCTTTGAGTGGAGTGTGTGAGCGCAGTAGTAGTAGTGCTAGTAGAAGAGATTGAACCTGGAGACTTTGCACAGAGCTACGTCCACAGCCTTTTATATATATATATATATATATATTAGATATATATATACACATACATACAGGATCTCACTAAGTAAGGAAGTTGCATAGGCTGGGCTTGAACTTGCAATCCTCCTGCCTCAGCCTCGCAAATGCTGTGATTATAGGCATGCAGCACCACACTCGACCTAATCTAGAATTCTATACCCAAGAAATTACCTCCAGAGAATGTTAACAAGCTTCGCACAGAAGTGCATGTTTGTAGTCCTGGCTATTCAGGAGGATTACAAGTTCAGGGCTAACGTATTAAGACCCCATCTTAAAAAAAAAAAAGAAAAAGAAAATCCCCAGAGGAAAGGAGGAGGGGAGGGGTGCTGGGGATGCAGCTCAGTGGTAGAACACTTTTTTTTTTTATTTAAAAAAAAATAAAAGCACAAAAACATATTAACAAACAGACACAAATTAGCATAAAAAATAGTACAATCAAAACTGATCTACAGACAAGGTGACATGGACTCAACAGTGGTTGTTGCTTTACCTACTGATATCTTCGAAGTGTATATATATGAACCGAGATACAGACATGCAAAATTGGTCAGACAATTAATCCTCTCAACAACAGAAAAACACAAAAAACAAAACACCAAAGACAAAAAAAAAAAAACCCACCAATAGTTGCTGCTTTGCATATTGATATCTTCGAAGTGTGTGTTCAGGATAACACATACAGACATACAAGATTGATCAAATAACCCGTCATCAATTATTCCTTAGCATTAAGTGATGTAATACAATAGTAGAACCATGTTAGCCCTCCTGCATATATGTATATTCATAAATACATACATACATTTTTGTCTCTTTCTTTTCTCCTTTCCCTCGTCCCATCTGTTCTTTGTTTTTGAACAGATTTGCTTCATGTCTCTTAGTTTATATTCCCACCCTCAGGTTCTTACACCACTGATACAATACGTTGCCTGCACATGTACCGCTGATTTATTTCACGTATGAGTATGGACTCCAGTTTTGACCACTTGCCTACAAAGTCCCCAAAACTGTCTTTCTTTATAGCTGAATAATATTCCATTATATAAAAATTCCACAATATTTTAATCCAGTCTTCTGTGGATGGACACTTGGGTTGCTTCCACATTTTAGCTATTACAAATTGCGCTGCTATAAACATGGGTGCACATATATCAGAGTGATATGATGTTTTCAGATCTTCTGGGAAAATACCCAGAAGGGGAATAGCTGGTTTGAATGGAACCTCTAGACCTAGTTTGCTGAGAAATCTCCAAACGGC
>PVLD010024571.1:0-25245 GCA_004027595.1 Dinomys branickii
ATCCAATAACAGATGCTGGCGAGGCTGTGGAGAAATAGGGACTCTATTACACTGCTGGTGGGAATGCAGACTGGTGCAACCACTGTGGAGAGCCGTTTGGAGATTTCTCCGCAAACTAGGTCTAGAGGTTCCATTCAAACCAGCTATTCCTCTTCTGGGTATTTTCCCAGAAGATCTGAAAACATCCTATCACTCTGACGTATGTGCACCCATGTTTATAGCAGCACAATTTGTAATAGCTAAAATGTGGAAGCAACCCAAGTGCCCATCCACAGAAGACTGGATTAAAAAATTGTGGCATTTTTATATAATGGAATATTATTCAGCTATAAAGGAAGACAGTTTTGGGGACTTTGTAGGCAAGTGGTCAAAACTGGAGTCCATACTCATAAGTGAAATAAATCAGCGATACATGTGCAGGCAACGTATTGTATCACTGGTGTAAGAACCCGAGGGTGGGAATATAAACAAAGAGACATGAAGGAAATCTGTTCTAAAACAAAGAACAGATGGGATGAAGGAAAGTAGAAAAGAAAAAGACAAAAATGTATGTAGGTATATATGAATATACATATGTGCAGGAGGGCTAATATGGTTCTACCATTGTATTATATCACTTAATGCTAAGCTATAATCGATGACGGGTTATTTGATCAATCTTGTATGTCTGTATGTGTTATCCTGAACACACACTTCGAAGATATCAATATGTAAAGCAGCAACTATTGGTGTTTTTTGTTGTTGTTTTTGCTGTTGTTGATGTTTGCCTGTTTTGTTTTTTGTCTTTGGATTTTTGGTTTTTGTGTTTTTTCTGTTGTTGAGAGGATTAATTGTCTGACTAAATTTGCATGTCTGTATATGGGCTTATATATTTACACTTTGAAGATATCAATGGATAAAGCAATAACCACTGTTGAGATCATATCACCTTGTCTATAGATTAGTTGTGATTGTAATATTTTTTATGCTAATTGGTGTCTGTTTGTCAATATGTTTTTGTACTTGTATTTTTTTTTTAATAAAAAAATAAAAATAAAAATAAAATCTCTGGATTTTTGGTCCTTTGTAAGTAACTTGTTGCCCATCTCCTTGGAAATTTGTAAAATGTTCTGTCTCTACTTTTCTGAAACATCTAGGTATGGTGTCTTGGGTGGATCTATTTTCAACCATTTGTGATGGTAACTTAATGGGCCCTTTGCAAATTATGTTCTTCAGTGTGAGAGGTTTCTTTCAATTATTTTACAAGTTTCCTTCTTTTATTTTTTGTTTTCTTGTTTCTGGAGCTCCTAATTATTTGCGTATTTGATCTTGTAGGTTGCTCCTCAGATTTCTGTTTTTAGTTTCACATTTTTCTCACTTTATTTTTCTGGTTTGTTTCATGAGACGTCTCATCCCTTTTATCTTTTGTTCAGCCAAATCTACTTTCAGACTTACATTCTCAGTTCTTTGCTCTGGAGGATTTTGCTGCACAAATCTAATTGGTTCTCAGCTCTCGTCACTCTCTGCTCTGATTCTGTTTTCCTGAATCCTCTTAATCAGTTGTTTATCCATTTTCTATTTGTTACTCAGCTTTGCATTGCTATAAAAAATGCTTTAGAAAAACGATTTAAAGGAGAAAAGCATTATTTGGGTCATAATTTCAGTGGTTTCTGCCAGGGTCACTTGGCTCCATCATTTCCACGCCTGTTGTAAGGGTGAAGTGGACACAGCTGTTCACCTCCTGGCAGCTGAGAGCAGGGCAGAGGGAGCTTTTGCTGAGGGCTTCTCCCTCCTTGCACTTTGGTTCCATCTGGGCCCCCAGGCCGTTGGACAGCGCGGCCCACGTTCGGTGCAGATCTTCCTTCTCATTCTTCACCCCACATGCCAGTCATCTCTGGAAACTCACTCGTAGGTACATCCACAAGTGTGCTCTGCTCACTTCCCAGTTCAGTCAAGTCAACCATCATACCAGTTTATGGTTTTTGTCTTCTCTTTTTTTATCCTACAGGTTTAAAAAATTCTCTGTATCATAATTTCAGTAGAGTTTAGGAGATAGTGAAGCTTAATAAGTGTGTTGAGTACTGTCTTTTACTGAAATACGACCCAGTTTTAAAGCTTAATATTTTCATTTTACCTCTCCCATCTTTCGAAGAGTAAAGTGTTCATCTTGATTTCCTGTTCTTCACTTTAGTCCTTTCACATAGCACATTTCCCTTCAACTTTGGTTTTTAAAATGTAACGTGTCAGTTAGCTCCCTTTACTGTAACAGATGCTGAGATAATTAAACTTAGAGAAAGCATTTATTTTGGCTTGCAGTTGTAGAAATTTCAGTCATGATCAGTTAACTTAGTTCCTTTGGGCTTTGGGAGGTCATATTATGATGGGAGCACTTGGTAAAGCAGCCCATTTACCTTACAGTTGGAATGTGTAATAGGAACCGAAAAGGCTGGGGTCTCACAGCCCCTCCAAGGGTTCATCTGCAGTAACTGGAGGACCTCTCACAAGGTCCTCCCTCTTAAAAGGTTCAGGCACCTTCCACTAGTACTAAAGGCTAAGGACCAAGGCTTTAACACGTGTGTCTTCAGGGTGCACTTAAGGTTCAAACTGTAACATCTAGTACTGTCTTCTCATATTTATCTGTTTGCATGACATATACATGCTCTGTACTCTTTGGAGACAAGTGACATAGAAGACCTCTCCAAACTTACCTCTTCTGTTGCTAAAATCTCATTTGTTATCAGGCCTGGTCTCAGTAGCCATTCCTTTGTGACATGTTTCAGTGATATGAAACCACTTGCGGCTACTCTGATGTTCTTTGAACATACTATTTCCATACTTCTGCTAATGTCTGTTCTGGTCCAGGTTTTGGAGTATCTTGTAAAGCTACTGATACTCTCCTCAGTGCCTTTCTCTCTTCCTGACAAACTTAAAGCTAGTAAGAGTTTAGGTTAAACTCTTAAACTTCGGAGCTTTCTCTGCTTTGACTGTGCACTTGTGTAGTTGATGTTGGAACAATGTGGGGCTTGGGATGCTTATACTGTAACAATTGGAGATCTGAGTATAATTTTTGATGCCCTAAATGAGCAACAAGAAGTGGTGATAGAATTATTGCAGTAGTGCAGTGTGCATCACAGTTTAGATACGCAGTTAGGGTTTAATACTGCATGTTTATGTTTACGTTTGTCTTCACTGTGACTACTTCCATGTATAGTCTGTATGTAAATTTTTGTAATAAAGTAAATCTCCAACGTAGGAATATTCATGGAGGGGAACAAAGCACAGAAGAAGCTTATGTGTTGGCTAAACATCATCACAGTGTGCTGGTGTGTGCTTACTGGACAGTGTGATAGTGTACATTAGTACAGTGCTCAGTCAGAGCCCAGGAAGTCCAGAAGCAAGAAGAAAAGCCGTGTTGATGTGGAGAGGACTGCTAGGAAGTACAAAGCAGTAATTATGGACAAAAGTGAAAATAGTTAAGATTGGACCACGGCGAAAAGATGGTAGACATCATGCATTCTTATAACATGAGTTAGTCAACCATTGGCACATTTCTAAAGAACAAGAACATGAAACTTGTGAAATCTGCTCTGCCAATGAAGTCAACTATAATATCCAAAAAGCGTGGTGAGGTGATAGAAGAGACGGAGAAATTTCTCACTGTGTGTGTTCAACATCAGCATCAAGCCCCCCTCAGTTTAATGCTTATTCAAGAAAAAATTAAAAACCTGTTTGAAGAAAGCAGGAAAAAACTGTGTGAACAAGGTGCATCTTTTACTGCTGGCCATGGGTAGTGTAACAGATTTAAGGCTAGAGCCAGCCTGAGGCTGCAAATGCATATACCATAGCTACGCACAGATTTCCAGCAAAACTTAGAGAAGTTATTGATGAAGGCGCTTGTTTACCCAAACAGGTTTTTAAGATCAGTGAGACACGAGTGTACTAGAAGTGGATGCCAAAATGAAGTTACATCAGGAAAAAGGAAGGGTTGATGCATAGCTTCAAAGCAGCAAGGGACAGACTCAGTCTGTTATTTGGTGCCAATGCTTCCAGCAATGTGAAACTAAGTCTTCTCTTAGTTTACCATTTAGAGAACCAAAGAGCCGTTAAAAACATAGCCAAGGGCTCTTTCCTTGTTGTATGGAAGAGTAATTCCACAGTTTGGGTTACCCATGTGATTTTCCAGGACTGTTTTTTTTTCAGCACTTTATCTCAGAGATACAGAAATTGTTCAGAGAAAGATACTCCATTCAACAGTCTTTTGCTCTTTGACAGTGCACCAGGTCATCCCCAGTTCATGGATGACTTACCCCAACATCAAAGTAGTGAATTTACCACCAAATACTACTACAGCACTTGTTATGGCTTATGTCTAGATTTTCCCCAAAACCTCATGTAGTCATAGGTGGAACTTGTCAGCAGTGGCTGGACTAGAGCATGTGATGCTGAGATTGAGGGTGTGTGATTATTGATTGAGGCTAGTCCACTGATTGGTTTGCCACAGTTCTGGCTGTGGATAGTGAAAAGGCCCACCCTGGGCGTGAGTGCCACCTGCCCCAAGGCTGGGTAAGTAGGATATGAGACAGAAACAGGGCTGCTGCTGCTGCTGCTTGCTGCTGCTGCTGCTTGCTGCTGCTTCATTCCTTTGCTGCTTTGCTGCCTTCTCACCATGAGCCATTTCTCCTTGCAGTACCCCTCTGCCATGCCATCCTGCCTTGGAGCCAGCAAACTATCAACTGTGAGCTACAATAAAACTTTCTTCCTTTAACTTTGGGTGTTGGTTATTTTGTCTTAGAAACGAGAAAAATAAAACAGTGCTCATGCAATGTATGGACTGAGGAGTTACTGTGATTTTTAAGAAGTATTATTTGCTCACTTCAGGCAGTGAAGGCAATTGATCAAGCAGAATGAATGTGTGAAAACTTTGGAAGGACATGTACAAGCCTGTAAAAATCATAACTTTGCATGGCGTGAGGTGTGGGCTGTTACCGTGAATGGGGTTTGGAAAAACCTGTGCCTGCTGTTCAGTCATAAAGTTCATGGACTTGAGATGGGTAAGGAGCCCAAAGAGGTCTTCAACAACTTAGTGACCCCTAGCGGGAAGCTGGAGGTAAACTTGCAAGCAGACGACTTCACCCAACTCCTTGCTGTACAACCCAATCAGCTTACTAGTGAGGATCTGATGGAATTAGAGGCCCAGTGAAAAGATGAAGAACTGCAAGAGGAAGGTGGAACCAAAGAAGCAAAGAGATTCACAACGCAGGAAATGACAAGACGATTTTCTTTACTTGAAGAGACACTGTTAGTTTTTGAGACACAGGACCCCAACGTAGAACAGTACACAAAGGTTGCAGTAGCCATTCAGAGTACCATTCAGTGCTACAGAGTCATCTACAATGAGATAAAATGAGCCGCTACTCAGATACCCCTGGATCATTTTTTCCAGAGGACAGACAGAATTGAATCCATCAAAAAAACTGTGTCACCACCATCAGATGCGAGCAGAATTCCCTCCTGCCCTCCATCTCCTATCCCTGACGTTCCCCCAGCAGCACTGTCCCCACCTCATCTCACTCTTCCAGCTGGTAACTCTTCTCAATTTGCTTCATGCCGTCCCCTCTAGGGTAGGTGTTGTGCTGCACTGTACCAGTATTTTAAGGTAACTGCAACAGTAAGAATAGTTTGCAGTATTTGTGTATGTATGTGTTTAATGCTTTACATTGTTTGTTTTTGTCAAAGGTACATAGAACTCATTTTATTGAACTTATAAATAAAACTGATTTATGAACATTCTCTCAGAATGGAACTCACTTGTAAGTCAGGTCCTTACTGTAGATTTGTGTCTATTTTATGATAAATGGCACACTGGACTCCTATCTATATATTATGTGCATTCATCCTTAGCATTTTCTTGATTTTTTAGAAATTTTTCTTAGGTGCACAACTCACCTGCAAGTTATTTTCAAGTTCTCCTCAATCCCTCCCCCTTAATTTATAGATGAGGACCCATACATTTCAAATCTGTATTGTTCAAAGGTGACGTGTACTTAGAACACTATATTGAAGTTACTTACACATATAATCTGATTTTTGAAACTAGGGAGGAAATCTTTTTCATCTCCTATATCACTTTTACTAAAAAAATGTGTGGATAGATAAAGAAGTAAACATGTTTTGTAAGTCACAAAGCTCTGTTGTATAATGGTGGTGCTTATACTTAGTGATTTTCAGAAGAAGGTTTCCTTTTTATAATTAAAAGATTTTCTGGTACTTGATATCCTTGATGCATGTTAATTTTTCAATAATTTTTTAAAGTAGAAAACATTACTTGGCTGAGAAGAAGGACTTACTGATGTACGGAAATTTTTTTTTAGTCCATTGAGAAGTTGTCTTGTAGCAACTTTACCATTTTTAAATTAATAAAGGTGGTGGATGTTAAGCAGCTGAATGGGTGAGCCTTTGGTTTAATTTAATATTTACATTCCTATTGTGTACTCCTTAGAGTGCTCAAGTGTAGGCTGTTAGCATATAGTAGATCTAATACAGTGGGTTATACTAGTGACTAGCCATCTGTTTAAATCAGTACATGTGTTTAAAACTTACTAACATCCTAGTTATATTTTTCTATATCCTCAGTTTCTTCTTTAGGGCCTTTCAAAAATCATTCAGACTTATTATATATACAGTATCTTTTGTGTACAAGAAGTGTCCATGCTGCTTAATAGAAAGTATAAAACGGATTGTTCCTCCCAAGGGAAATAATGTAATTGGGATTGATTTTCCTTAGAATTTGGTATAAGATATGCTATAAAAGAAAGGTAAGTTTTAATAATAACTGAACAATAAAATACTAAATGAACAGCATTTACAAGGTTATCAATTTATTGAATCAAACCTACACTGTTCCCAAACCTATCACTTACACCCTTCTTTTTGGTTTAAAACCTCGTATCCAGTTTCAGAAAAACATGGAAGTCATGAAAAAGGGAACCCCCCCACCCCCACCCCCACCCCCACCCCACAAGCCTTTTGCCTCCAAACAGCTTCTTTCCAGGGGTCCATCCTTTCTCTATGTGTTCTTATTACAATGGGAGGAGTGTTTCTCTTTCCTGTCTTCACTGTCACTCCCCCGCACCCCTGTGTTTCAGCTCTTTGCTGCCTTAAATACTCACCCACATCCCATCAGCAGCTTCTTTTCTCTGGGTTTTTCCTGTCAGCTCAAATTCTATGTTAGAGTTCCTTTGAACCTTCTGTATTCGTCCCAATTACTGCCTTATTTTCTGCCTTTCAAAGAATTATCTGCATGAATTGTCTCAGATTACTTACCTCCCATTGATTCTTCATCTTTCTTTGAGACCCTACCACTACATCACCACATTTTTGTACAGTACACTAACTACTGCTGGTTTCGTTGTGGCTAAGTTTATTAGATACTTCTCAGTCCTTTAACAGATCTCTGTAGCAGTTTACTACTACCCTGTCCTTTTTGAAAATCATTTCCTTGACATTCTTTCTCTTTGGTATCATTGCATCTACTCACAAGGCTGTAGTTACTGGTGTACATGCCAGTTATGGTAAATACTGTGCATCACTCAGCTCTCTTCAGCGTTAGATGTGATTCATGCCATGTGTCATCAGCTGTGCTCATCTAGATAGCTCGTAGGTCCCTAAAACTCAGCCTTCACTGAAGGGAAGTATCTTTCTGTTTTGCCAAACCACTTCTTCCTGTTGAGTTTGTTCTGCAGTGCCTAATGCTGTCATTCACTTGTTGCTAAAGGTGGAAATTATTATCTTTGACTCCTTCTTTATACCAAATCAGTTACCAAACACTCCTGGTTCAACCTTACTTCTTTCCACTCTCTGCATTAACCGTTCTGCAGTAACCACTTACATCACTGCTTACTGAATAGTTTTAGTACTGGTTGCTTTTAGATACTCTTTCTGCTTCTGCTCTTTTTTATTTCTTCTGAGTATCTACAAGGCAGCCAGAGGTCTATTTCCCAAGTAAAATATAATTGATGTAAAATATAATTGATACTTTCCTGTACAAAAAAACACTTTAAAGGAGCCCTTACTATTGCTTGTGGAGTAAAGGCTGTCAGATCTGGTTCCTAATTTATCCCCAGCCTCACAATCTCCATTGTATCCATTCTCTTTCACGTATTTTCTCTCATCGCGTATACTTTGACTGACACAAAGTAGTTCTCAAAGTGTGATCTGGGAATGCGTAGGTGTGCCTGAGATCTTTTCAGAGGTTCTGAATAAAAAAATCATAACAATGTTGTAACATTAAGTAACCATTTTTATTCTCATGAGATGGCATGACACCATTGCTCTCATGGCAAGTGTGTTGTATGGGCTTTTGTATCCTTGCCTTTTAAAAGTTTCTATCTTTAAATTCTAGTAGGGTAAGTGTTGGTAATAAACAAAAGCTCTGCAGAGTCCTCAAGAGATTCCAAAGAAAAAAGGGTCTGAGTCCAAAAAGTTTGAGAGTAAACATTCATTTGTCAGTCAAACACTTCTTTAGTCTTTGCTCACTTCCTCCACCAAAGGAACCTTTGGGTAACCTTTGGTTTATAGTTACCACATCATAGCACTAACCATACTGTGTTAAGGTGGATTAGTTGTTCATGTAAGCCAAAAGACACAAGCTTCCTGAAAGACAGAGTCCTGTGTCCCAGTACCTAGCATAGTCCTGGATACATAGTAAGTGCTTAATACATGTTGGGTGAATACTGCTTGAAGTTACTTGAGAATAGCTTAAGTAATTCATTATTAGATTATGATGGTTGTATTCTTAACATTATAACCATTTTGTGTTTTAGTGATGCATTCTGATCTCTTTCAACCCACTAATATCTGAGTTGTCTATGCAGAGAAAAACATATTAGACTAGAAGCAACCTATTACTATTACTGCAAGTCTGTAGCTCTGTGTGAATCTGCCTTCACAAACAGCTGTGGAGCCTTAGACAAGTCTTCCTTTGAAGTTAATTTCCCTCTTTAAATAATATAATAGCCTATGTTATGGGAAGATTTTCCTGCATTGCGTTATGTGATCACATGTGAAAGGTATTGAATGTATTAAATAAGTGACTTTTAATTTATATCTGCTTAATTAAAATGCACATAAATATAGATTTATCTGCATATTAAAATAACTTTGTTTTTTACAGGAAAGATGACAAAGACTACGCTTTAAAACAAATAGAAGGAACTGGGATCTCTATGTCAGCATGTAGAGAAATAGCAGTAAGTAAAGCTCTTTTTATTATTGTCAACTTAGAAGTGTCAGCTATGTAGGTCTTCTTATTACATTCATCACATTAGTGGAAAGCTAATGATACTTTCTCTGTCAAGCATTTATGGGAAAATGGCTTTTGTTTTTTTACATTTGTGAGATAGTCTTGCTATATAGTGTAGACTGGTCTTGAACTCACTGTGTAGTCCAAGCTGACCTCCAACCCATGGCCATCCTCCTACCTCAGCCTCCTGAGTGCTGAGATCACAGGTGTGTGCTACCATGCCTGGCTTTGTTTTTCTAATGAGAAATAAAAGCCATACGGTATTTGTAGCAAAAAGTTCTGGATAAATTTATTTATTTGTGGTGAAGTTAATATGACTGTTTATATGGATATATGTATTTGCCAATAAGTGTCAGTAACAGTTAAAGAGTCTAGTTGTTACTTCATTTGGGTCAGTAAAAGTGATTATCCCATATAAATTAGTATTTCTTTTTTAATATGTTGAGATTAATGTTATTACTATTTTAATAAGATGGGATTAATATCATTAGTTATATCAAATTAAAATAAGATCATAGTATTTGATTATCATTGTATCTGTTCATCTGAGTCTGTAAAAAATTCCTTTTTTCTTTTGGAAGTACAGCTTTCCATACGGTAATTCAAACCTCTTTTTATTCCAAAGGGAAGTATTCTTTATGTTAATGCATTACTTAATCTTTATTCATGCATTTAAACTGAGCATTACTTACTTGGATGATTACTTCAGTTTTTACTGGAATAAAATATGGGTCCAAATTCATTTTTCTGACTTGAATCAGAATATCCTGGGATTATATATTTTAATCTTGGTTTTTGTTGTCTTCAGCCCTCCTATTTACTCATACAGCAGGGCCTTTATGACCTGGGAACATTAATGTAAATAATTGTGTTCATTTAACAGAGTTTGTGACAGTGAGCCTCGAAGTGACAGTCGTTTACTGTGTGCCATGTTGATGGGGACAGTGATGACAATAGAAGAGTAAAGAAACAGAACAAAGCAGGGGCTCCTGTCCTCAAGTATTTGTTTACTCTGTGCTGAGAAGAGATTCCTAATGTTACATTGCGAACAGGGACCAAGCACCATGATACAAATGCATGGGGGCGGGAGAAGAGTATACGTGTACAGTGTCAAAGAACATTTCAGGGTTGGGAGAGTGTGTGTGAGAACCACTCCATGAGGGAGGCATAGGGTGCGAGGGAGGACATGGGAAGATAGGTTAAAATTACTATAATCGATACGTTGTTATGTTCTTGAGTCTGAAACAAGTGGTCAGTACACTGTCAGTCCTTACCATCTACTGTTCTGTATATGCAAATTAGTTTTAAAGAATTCAAATCAGCTAAATTATGGTCAGTGATGTTGGAAGTAAGATGGTGATTACACTTGGAGGGAGCTGAGAGTGACAAAAAATGGCAGAGGAAGCTTTCCGAGTGTTAGTGCCGTTCTGTGTCTGGCTGGACCTTTCTCTGGGTCTGGGTCCAAGGGGCTGCGATGTGAATGAACATTCACTGAGCTGTACGCCTACAGTACATCTTTTCCTGTTGTATGCATGTGTTTTTAACAAAAGGCTTTTAAAAAGCAGAACTCCATTCAATTCTGGAAGAAACTTCCTTATTACTTACAGAGTGTAATAAAATAATACAGTAAATGTTTAAATTTTAAGAATAACTACATTGCTCTTTACCTCTCCCAGAGTACTGCCCCCTTGCTTCAAATACTTACCCCGTTGTTGACACTTTCTGAAGCAGTTCTGGAAGTCCTCCTTCATGAGTGCCTTTAGCTGAGCCACTGGAGCTCCTTCAGCGTCTTGAATCAATTTAAATTGTTTATTTTCATGGTCATTCTGAGTTGAGAGAAGAGCCAGAATTTGCATGGTGCCATATCTGGTGAATAACGTCGGTGAGGAAACATCATAATGTTTTTAGGAAAGAGGACTTCCAGAACAGTGGTAGAATGATGGGGCAGATAAGAAATAAAAGGGGAGTTTTTGAGGGGAATTGACAGTGTCTTTTATGATTTGATTACCCCTTACAGATACTGATAATTGTAAATACAAACTCAAAAAGAAATAGCAAAGTTCACTTTTAATGTATTTGATCATGGTTCTTGAATCTAAAATGAGCAGAAGTTTTTAATTTTGAGGATGTTTAATTTGCAAGTTTTTCTTTTCTGTTTTCTGTACCTGGGTGAAGAAATCTTTAACCGCCCACTTACTCAAGGACTGTGTAAACATAACCTTTCTTAGGCTTCCATTGACTTCTTTGTTCAGCAGTATGCGGTTATCAGATGTGCTCTGCCTCCTTTATTTTGTCACGATTATTTGAGCTGTATTAGGTCCTTTGAATTATCTTTCTTTTTGAGACAGGGTGTTGCTATGTCATTCAGCCTGGACTCGAACTCACTCCTGCCTCAGCCTCCCAGGTGCTGGGGTTACAGGTGTGTGTCACCCAGGTATTATGTACCTTTTAATCTGCCAATCAGTTTATGTTTCTAAAAAGTGTCTTCTGGGATGATTCTGATCAATCCAGAGAATTCACATCTTAATAAATTGAGATTTTCAAGCCGGTGGAAAGACACTGTCCATTTTATAAGATTTCTTTAATTTCTCTCAATGGTGTTTTATAGTTACAGTTTTAGGGTAGCGGTTTTATGCACCTTTTGTTAAATTTGACCTTTAGTGAATAAAGGATGAGTTTAACAAGTACTTGGCGTTTTCTGATAGTGAAATTGAATTCTTTCAAAGTACTGTTTTCTTTTGTTTATTCCTGTCTTCCCAGAAGTAGATTTCTAATACTGTGTCTGTATTGTGTATCATGTGTCATGAGAGGCTCCAAACTGACATCTTTGTGGTGATTTTGTGGGCTCTTGTGTGTAAATAACTATATCGCCTATGAGTAGGCAGATTTATTTCTTTTCAGTGTTACACTACCTGTTTCTTTGTACTTCTTTACATAGCACTGGCTAAGACATTTCACATAATGTTGAATAGTGTTGAGAGCAGGCATCTTTGACTTGCTCCCCATCTAGCATTTAGTATAATATTAGTTACAGATTTTTTCATGTACACCATCAATTAAATTTAGGAAGTTCTATTCCTAGTTTTCTGAGAATTTTTTCATAAATGGTATTGAATTTTGTCACGTGCTTTTTTCTATATGTATTTACAGTTCTGTTTTTTTCCATTAAATTGGAAAATTAATTAATTAATTTTCTAATGTCTTTGAAGTTTTGCATTCCTTTCTGTTTTGTTGTTTATACTTTGGGTTTCTCGTATAACAGAAACCATGCTGTATTTAAACTTGTGTGTCTAATTTATTTCCCTTAGCATTGTGGTCTCAAGGTATACATCCATTTTCCTATAAATGATGCAAATTTTACCCTTCATTGCATAGTACTTCATTGTGTATAAATACTAAATGTCACATTTTCTTTATCAAGTCATCAGTTGATGGACCTGTACGCTGTTCCAGTATTTAGCCGTTACATGTTGTGCTGCTATGAACACGGGTGTATGCATGTATCACTGTAACAGCATCTTTAATTCCTTTGGGAAGATACTTAGCAGGGGAATGGCTATGTCTATTGGAGTTTCTAGTTGTAGTTTATTGCGGAATCTCTGTACTGATTTCCATAGTGGGTGTACTAGGTTATCTTCCCTCAAACAGTGTAGATGGGTTCCTTACTCCCCACAGTCCTGCCAGCATCTGCCTCTTGATTTCTTGATGACACCCATGCTTTCTTGAGTAAGGTGGAATCTCAGAGTTGTTTGAACTTGCATTTCTTTAATGCCCAGCAGTATTGAACGTTTTTCCATATATTTATTGGCCATTTGTAGTTCTGAAAAATGTCTGCTTATTTCAGTTGAGTGTCTGTTCACTTTGCTTGTCCACTTTTTGATTGGGTCTTTTATTTTATGGAGTGTCTGAATTTTTTTTTTTAGTTCTTTATATATTCTAGCTATTAGTACTCTGAGGAATACTTGGCAAAAAATTTTCCCAATCTATAGGTTGTCTCTTCACTCTGGAGGCTGTTCTGTTGTGCTGAAGCTTTTTTAATTTGATACAATCTCATTTGTTGATTCTTGGTATTATTTCCTGTACAACTTAGGTTTAGAAAGTCCATATATATGCTTATGACTTTTAAGAGTTTTACCTTCCATCAGGTTAACTATTTATTATAATATTTAGATCTTCAATCCATTTTTATTTTAGTTTACTATATGGTGAGAGATAGGGGTCTAGATTTAGTCTTCTGCATATGGACAGCCAATTTCCTCAGTACCTTTTATTAAAGAGAAATCTTTCCTCCCACGTGTGCTTTAGCTCTTCTGTTAAAGATTAAGAGGGTGATCTTTAAATATGCCGGGGGTTGTTTCTGCATCCTCTATTCTGTTCCATTGGTCTCTGTCTCTCTTTTTTTGCCAGTACCATGCTGCCATTATCATTGTAGCTTTGATACAATTTCAGGTCCAAGATTGTGAAGTGTTGTTCTTATTACCCAGGATTTTGCTTGTGCTATTCTGGGTCTCTTCTGGTTCCATATGAGTTGTAGGATTGTTTTCTCTGAGAGGAATGCTGTTGAGATTGTATTAAATTTATATTAATTGTGGAAGTATAGTTGTTTTGATTATGTTGGTTCTGCCTATCAAGGAATGGGCTATCTTTCCATTTTCTGATGGCTTCTCTTTGATGCTTTCTTGCATTCTGTTTGCCATATGTATTTGTTTTTCTAATACATTGTTGAGGATTTTTATATATAAGTTTGAGGGTTGTTAGTCTCTTTTTTTTTTCTTGTAATGTTTTTGTCAGGTTTTGATATTGGGATTATGCTATCCTCATGGTAAAAGTTAAGCAGTGATTTTTCGTCCCTTATTTTTTGATAGTTTGGGTGTAGCTGGTAGTTTTTCTTCCTTAAGTATCTGATATAATCCACTAACCAATTTTATTTTCTTAATAAATACAGAGCTGTTCACATTTTATATTTCATCTTATGTTTAAAAAGTTAAATTTTATACATTGCATTGACTATAATAAATATATTGGCACAAAGTTGTTCATAATATTTCCTTGCTGCTTTATCATCTCACTAACATAATGATCCCTTCTCATTGCTGATCCTGCTAATTTGTGTTTATTTAATTGATTTCTGTTGTTTATTATTTATATTTTTCACTTACCTTGGGCTTATATTTCTACTCTTTGTACGGTAGAACCTTAGGTCATTGATTTTTTTTTTTTAACCTTTCTTTTGTAACGCAAGCCTTTAAAACTATCTTTTACCTGCATTCCACAAATTTTATTGTTTTATCATCATTTAGACCTAAGTATTTTCAGTTTTGTTATTTTTTTCATTCAACCGTGAATTATTTAGAAATGTATTGTTTAATATTTAAATATGTAGTTCTGGATAAGTTGTTAGTGATTACTAATTATTTTTACTGTGGTTTGAGAAAACAGACTTATAGATACTGAAATACTGGTGAAATGATATGATACTGAGATTTACTTTAAAATAATTCGGGGTAAAGGGGGAGGAAGGAATGTGAATATAGGTAAAATTGGATATAGGTGGGTAGTGGTACACAGAGGAATTGTGTATGACAAAAGTTAAAGGTAGAAAAGTTTCCATCTTGTCTGGTAAATTTTATCTGACTTCATGCCTTCCCTCAGAGAAATCCTCTGTGTCCCTCAGCTTCATTATTCCTATGGGTATACCCAGTTTGTTTTTTAAAACACTTATAATTGATTGCAAGAAGATTTGTTTTTATTTTCTTTATTTTTGTCCCTGTCCCTACTAGATTGTAATGCTTGTGTTCACCAGTGTGTCCTAGGTCTGGCATATAGCTGTTGCTCAGAAAGTAATTGTAGAAGGAAGGAAGGACAGAACTCTTGAGAATTTTTTCTAAAGTGAAGAGCATTATTCATCCTCATTTTATTGAAAATGACTTATCTTATGCATTTTCAGAATTTTCTGTAGGTTGGAATGCCATTAACTTGGTTAATTTTCAAACTGTACATCAGTAGGCCATCAGTATTCCAAGAGACTCTTGAAGTAAGTTTGGGAACCAGAGGCAAAGCTCTGACCCTACTTTGATAACTCATTTCTACTTTAACCTGTGCACTTCAATTTTTAGCACTTTGCAATAGTGTACATTAGTTTTAATCAATTTGCAATAAGTTTTGTTGAGGAAAATATTCTGTAGCTTTAAAAAATTTTTCTTGAAGCTGAGCATGGTGGCATATACCTATAAACTCAGCTACTTACATGGCTAAGGAGGAAGATCACAAGTTCAAGGCCACTGTGGGCAACTGAGACCCTATCTCAAAGTTAAAAAGGGCTAGGTTGTAATTAGGTGGTAGAACACTTACTTAGGATGCACAAGGTCCTGAATTCAATCACCAGTATCATAAAAACAACTGGAATAATTTTAGAATACATTTTGTACACTTTACAGTAATTTCAGTTCAACTGCCAGCTTACTTAAGGCATATGTTTTATTTTTATTATATTGTAAAATTTTAATATTAGAAAGCAGTGTGGTTTTGAGTATATTAGACATTTTCTTACCCACTTTCTTACTCATCACTGTACCTGGCACACATTAACATGAGTTGTGTTAATCACTTTTTATTTTCTTGTACTTTTAAAGTTTAAGTTAGGTGTGATATTGTATGTGACATCCAGGGTGAATCGAGGTTATGGTAAATGATATATTAAAAGCAGTAATTGTAGTACTCAGAAAATTATAAGTTTTTCTCCCAGTAGATTTGGAAACACAGGCATTTTCTGTGATGAAAACTATGGTGTGAGTGTCTTTAAACCTCTTGTTTGCAAAAGATTTAATATCAAATCTTCAACAAAGTAAAAAATAAGTTCTAAAATATTAACCAGGCTTCTTCTACATGCTGTGTGCATTCATGGAGTCATGCCATGCTAAAGCTCTTTCTTTCAGAAGAGAATACTGGAATGCCCACAGTGTCAGAGTATCAGCCACGTGGGGTTTTTGGTGAGTAAGATCCTCACCAGACTCCTGGGCCTCTGCACCCAAAGCAAGTTACTTAATTTCTCTGTGTCTCAAGTTTCCTCAAGGGAATACTAATAGTGTCTCATAGGGTTTTTGTGAGCAGCTTAGAATACTTCTTAGGTTAGAGTAAACTCTCAGTAGACCTTAGCTACCTCCCATGTCAGTATTGCTCAATAGGTTGCAGTTATTACAGCAACTGCCTTAGAATTGTCTGCTTACCTGCAATTGTGTCCTATTAGAGGACTTGACCAGGAGTAGCGTTTCCTACTCCTGAGACCGGGCAAAGCGTATTCCATAGTACCTGGTCTGCCAAATGCAGCATAGCACCTTGGTCTTTTGAAAGGTCTTTAGTGTAAATATTTGCTGAGAGATGATTCTCCGCTGAGACTCTGCGTTCCCTATGTTTACCTCCCATCCCACAGTAATTTCTAAATACAAAGTACCTATCTCTTCAAAGTTCTCTGTCAACAACACCACCACTCACCTAATACATGGCATTTGCTTAGTACAGATAGTTACCCACTGTGTTTGTTTGTTAGGGCTGCAATAGCAAAATACTTTGGATTGGGGGCTTGAACAAAAGATACTTATTTTTTTATTATGGAGCCTGGAAGTCTAAGACCAAGGTTCCAGCAGAGTTGATTTTCTCTGAATCCTAGCTTGGCTTGCAGGTGGCTGTGGCCTTCCTCCTGATGTCTCTTCATGTGGTCGTCCAGGGACACACGCGGTATCTCCTTGTGTGTACTCATGTCCTCTCAGAAAGACAGTGGTTAGATTGGATTATGGCCCAGTTGTATCAGTCAGTGTTTACTAGAAAAAAAGATAAAATACAAGAACAAGATATACAAACAAATAAGCATTTACAAGATTGCCTTACAGTGGCCGCCCTCAGACTTGGATGAGGAAGAGTGCAGAGGGCACCTCACACTGGGAACTGAAGGACCTAGAGCCCCGTGCGAGTCCCTATCGGGAGGCCGATGGGTCTGGCTGGAAGCCAGGTGCTGTCCAAGACGAGGGCGAAGACTGGAGCTCCTCGTGGAAACAGAGGGGGACGCGCGCCTCGCCTTTCTCCGTTACACTGTCCAGGCGACGAGCCGCCCTGCTGTGGGGTTGTGACAACTTCGTTGAGCTTCTCTTACTTGGGTTGACACAGTCAGTCTGCCAGCCTGGCTCTGTGCAACCTGATCATGTCCTTAAAGGCCGTCTCCAAACACTGTTATGTTCTAAGCTGCTTGGCATTAGGGCTTCAGTATATGGGTTTTAAGAGCATATAATTTAGTTCATAACATGTTACTTAATACTCTAGTAATAGTTACTGACTCACTAATAAAGTCATGGGCCTTCAGGACTTCTTGTCTGGCTAATCAGGTGGATTTTTAAAAAATACATTTTGAAGAAGGTTCGTTTTATGAAAGCATTAATTTTAGTCCTAGATGAAAATCCAGACGTATGTAACATTCTTCTGTTTGGTTGTACATTTTAAAAACATGTGTGTCTCTGCATTATAGGGAACTGTTACTCTAAGGTGTTAGCTCTTGGGAGGCATTAATATTAGTCGATACTAGTTGGAAGTACTAGCTTTGTGTTTTAAAAGTTAACTAATTTTACTCATAAGTGAAATAAACCAGACCCACATGTGTAAACATTGTATTGTCTCCCTAGTGTAAGAAACTGAAAGAATAAATAAAATCTGAAAGATACAGTAGATAATGTGAAAGGGAAAGAAACTGCTCAAAAGGAAAGAACAACTGGGATGAGGGAAAGGAAAAAGAAAGAAGGAAGGGAAAGAATACACACACACACACACACATGCACGCACGCACACACGCACAGTAGCTAAGATAATCGTGCTACTAATTTGTATTGGTTTATTGAAAGGAACAGTTAATGCTTAATATTTGTTTTGACCAGTTTTCCTTGCTTATATCTTGTAATCGAGTACTTCCTAGGAGTGCGCCTGAGGGAATTATTCAGCCCTCCCCTTGCCTACTGTGTCTTCATTTGTAAAATAGGGACAATACAAATACTTCATGAGATTAATTCATGATTAAAGAAATAATGCACAATACTGTATGTTAGTACCATACTTGGCACCTAGAAAGAGTTTAACATAATGTGTGCAGATTTCTTTTTTAAATACAGGAGGAAAACCTCATATAGGTGAAACTCAGGAAACGTCTAAGAATAATTATATATGTAGGTTTCTAACAATTCCTGGTATCTTTGCCAAAGCTTTGGAATTTGTTTCTTTTAATTTATAACTTGCCAGTCTGCATAAAGGATTTGAAATAGCTTTCTAGCTTAGGAGTATGTTCCAGTTTTGAGGTAGTAGAAAAAAGACTGAACCAGAATTAATACTGCCTTAGCATCACCTCTTCTAGCCAGCTGGACTATCTGGGCTGTCAGATTATTTACATGTTTTATTAATTGGTTCATGGGCAATTTTAGATACTGCCTTTAGTGTTCCTGAAAATTGTGTTGTATATAATCTCAAAGCCAGGTGTGGTGGTGTGCACCAGTAATCCCAGCACTTGGGAGCAGAGGCAGGAAGATTGCTGAAAGTTTGAGCCCAACCTGGGCTACATAACGAGACTCTGTCTCAAAAATATCTACCTACCTACCTACCTACCTACCTACCTACCTATCTAGTTACCTATCAAATCAGTTTAATGTTGACCCTGAATAAAATCTCTTGTGATTATTCATATGTTACTTCATAGTCACATTGGTGAAGTTCATTTCAGAGCGCCAAATGTTAACATTATATTATGATTCTTGTTTTGGTTGCAGTGTTCTTACAAAAGATACTGAAGATGTAAGTTCTAAGACTTTTGACTTTCTCACATGGCTGTTCAATACTGGGTACATTTGAAAATCACTGTGCATCTGTTATAATTGATGAGAAATAGAGTCAGGCTTTGTGAGAAGACTTTCCTTGTTGCTGTTTTTGTTTCTGCTTGGCAGGATGCTTTTACCTGGATGGATTATTAAGGCTACTTGGTTATCATAAAATAGGGAGATTAAAAGATTTGAAATATAAATACATCCTTTCAGGAGATGAGAAAGGTTGAACGTACGAACACATGATCTCCTTGGATGCTTCCATCTGTACAAATTCTTCATTATTTTATGAAGAAATTTTAATCAATTTTACAATATAATTTAAATGGCTGAAATTAGCTACTGTATCATAATTACAAATCTTAGTTCTCATTTAATATGTGATTTGATGTGTTCTATTAATATTGAAGTTAGCTAAGCCTTTGATATTTTTAAATATTACAAGCGACAGATTTGGTTTTAAGTTGTTTTGTGATGTCAAATCATAGACCATTTAGAATTGAAGAAAATATTTATGTCATGTATCTAGTAAGGGATTAATATCTAGATGATACAAAGCACTTCTATAGTATATCAAAACAAAAATCCTGATTAAAAACATGGCAAAAGTGTTGAAGACATTTCTCTCTTTAAGGAAATGTACAAATGACCAATAAGCTCGTGAAAAGATACTCAACACTTAGTAGTAAATAGGGAAATGCAAATGGAAAACACAGTGAGATACTACTTCATACCGAGCAGGATGGCTAATTTGTTTGTTTCGCTTTTTTTTTTTTTTTTTTTTTTTTTTAGGAAAATAAGTGTTGGAAAGGATGTGGGGAAATTGAAATCATTGTGCATGGCAGTTGAGGATATTATGCAGCCACTGAAAGCCAATTTGGTGGTCTCTCCAAAAGTTAAACACAATAATGTATAATCCAGAAATTTCTTTCATAGACATATATCCAAAGAATTGAAAGTGGAGGCTCAGACAGATTTTTTACACTAATGTTAATAAAAGCATTTTCACAACAGCCAAAAGGTTTGAAATAAACCCACTATCTACCAGCAGATGACTAGATTTTTAAAAATGTACCTGTAGACAGTCCTTCACTTAGAATTTTTCTGTTTGTACAATCATGCAAAATTCATATGCATTAGTAAAAACCATATTTTGAATTTAGTTTCATTTATTTTCCTGGCCTACCTCCATGCAATATGTTTCTGTGTGCTGCCAAGTGGTCAATATTAAAAAAATTGTTATTGTACTGTCTATTGTGTAGTTAAACTACAGTATTCTGCAGGGTAGCTGAAGTAATTGATGCACTTTCAGGTATGGTGGCTTTATCAGGATGTAAACTCACTGTAAGTTTATGTATGTGTGTGTGTGCATGCGCGCGCGCATACATACTCATCCATGAAAAGGAGTAAGTTTTATACATGCTACAACATGGATTAATGTTGAAGAGATTATGCTAAATGATGTAAGCAAAAAACAAAAGTACGGATGTTGTGGGGTTCCACTTATATGAGGTGTAGAAAACAAGCAGAATCTTAGAGACAGAAGGACTGGAGGAAAAGGGTATTGTTTAGTAAGTTCAGTGTTTCTGCTTTGGTTATGAAAAAGTTCTAAAATGGTTAGTGGTGATGGTTTACAACATTGAATAGACTTAACGCCACTGATTTGTTGAGTTAAAAGAGTCTAAAATAGTAATTTCATGTTTCATGTATGTTACAAGCAAAAAATTAGAGTAAAATAACCACTAAACAACAATAAAATACATGATTTGACCATATATTTTTTTTCTTTTTTTGGTACCAACTGTCAAACTCAGGGCCTTGCACTTGCCGGGCAAGTACTGTGCTACTGAGCTATATCCCCAGCCCAATTTTTCCATATCTTTTTCCCGCAGATTTTTCATTTGTTACTGAAACATCTGTATAGATACCTCAGATTTATGTGGGTGCCCATTAGATTTTAAGATTGAATTACCGATAAGGGGGTATTTTTAATATTTTTATTGCAAAAATTTTTAATGGATTTCTCTTGTTTTGCAGTTACTTCGAGAGCTTAAGCATCCAAATGTTATCTCTCTTCAAAAGGTGTTTCTGTCTCATGCTGATCGGAAAGTATGGCTTCTGTTTGACTATGCTGAACATGACCTCTGGGTAAGGTGAATTGCTAATTGACATGAGCTGTTGGTTTCAATGAGGGGTTTTTAAGACTGACTTCAAACAATTAGGAGCTCATCCTACTATGAGGTTTATGTTTTTAAAGTCAAGTTAACTCCTAAGACTGTGGTTGATGCATTACTGAAGCTAAAGTGTTTTGCTCTGTATAAAAGACTGACCATTGAGATTTCAGAGTATTTGTTTGTGTGTAATGTCTCATTATATGTATATTCAAACAGTCCAAACCTGAAGGGGGATGGGACCCAAGTCCAATCCGAAATTCACTTACGTTTCATATGCCCCTTGTATATATAGCCTGAAAGTTATTTTATCCAATATTTTAAATAATTTTGTCCATAAAACAGTTTTACAGTGTAGAGTTTTCTGGTTATGACATGTCTACACTTAAAGCATTTTAGATTTTGGAGCATTCTGAATTTCAGATGTTTTTGTTTGGGATTCTCAACCCGTATTGCTTCTTTTTTGGGGTCGGGGAGTGTTGAGACAGGATCTCACTATGTTATTCAGCCTGAGTTAAAACTCACTATGTAGCTCAGGCTGTCTTCAAACTCGAGGTAATTCTCATGCATGTGCCACAATACCCAGCTTCAATATTACTTTTTGATCATACCATTTAAAAAAAAAAATTAGTATCTTTGTAACAGATACTAATGAGAACAGTAGAATCTAAAGAATGTGGACAACTATTAGAAGTTACAGCTTTTTTGATTAAAAAACAAATGCGTAAAAATGATGTTTTCTTTTATTCAACAGTGTGGGAGAATTTAAGATTAAAGGTGGTGTACTTTTGTAGGAAGGTACATAATGTTATATTTGGAAGACTAAGCAGAAATCTGATGATTGTACCTGTTTTTTGTCATATGCTATTAGGCAGGTCTTTTAATGGCCCTGAAGGCACAGCTTCCCCATCAATAAAACGTATTACTTTTCTCGTTTGTTTTATAGGATTTTTCTGGGGAGCAGTTTGGTTTTGCAGAACTCTATAAACTGTAGTATGGTATACAAATATAGAAAACTATTATTAATCATTTATTTGATATCTTTGACAGTTGATATTTGATATTCTAATAAATTTTTTTCCTCAGCAGTAATTTATTGTTGTGTTTATTTGAGTTGGTCCACACTTGCATAGGGAAGTTCTGTGTAGATGAGAGCTCAGCCATAAAATGAGATTAGTGTGAAAATAGGTTCCAGTATTGGTTTATTTTTTGTTTGTTTGACTTATGGTAAGAATATTTTTAGTTCCTTAGACCCAGTTAAATAATTGAAGGTTTTTCAAATCAAGTGATTGTAGTTTATTAGCTTAGCTAAAATGATGGAAAAAATAGTGAAAAATAGTGCTGTATTGATAAAAATTATTAAAAATTTCTTTTTTTTTGAGACAAGATCTCATTAGGTTTCCCAGGCTGGGCTCGAACTTGTCGCCCCCCTGCCTTGTCCTCCCAGAGTGCTGGGATCACAGGCTGTACCACTGTCGTGCCTGGTTATCTTGTTTAAAATAGCTGCAGTGCAAACACCTGCCTCAGTATTTGCAGCTTACTAAACAGATTGTTTTTAAATTGGTATTTGAAGAAGTCTTAAGTAACTATAAAATTTATTACTTTATTAAATAGAGCAGTTCTATCTTAAAAATCTGAAATGTCATTTTGGAAGAAGAGTTCTTATATATATAATGCAAATCTGTAAGAGGATAGTGAAAAGTAATCTTGAAACACTATAAAACTTATTTTCTAATCAATCTTTTGTAAAGAAAATGTTATACAAGATTACAGTTTTAAAATCGAGTAAACAAAAACCCAAATACTACCTTGCATTAATTATTAATACCTGTTCCTGTGAACTACATTTTTTCTAATATGTAAAGTCTTTAACAATTTCATTGTTTTGCATATTAATCTATATTCTTAAATTAGTCTAGGCCATTCTTCCATTGGGTTAAATATAAGAGAAAATGCATATGTTGATATGGTAGTGATCATAATGTCATGAATATTAGCAGAAAGTTTCACTTAGCTCTAGCTTGTAAGTGCAGATACAAAAATCTTAAGTAAAACTGGAACATTAGTAAAACTTTAAAAAATAAATTCACCTCTGAAAATAAAATGTTTTCAAACTTTTGTTAATTTCCAGGATTTGTCTCATTTACATAATGTAAACTGTAAAGACTTTAGAAATTGAGCTTTACATGCTTTTAGATTTCTAAGTATTTTTACTTTCTGGACTATCACTTTTCATGTTTAAATTTGATTTGATTCAAACTTTTTGTAGTCATCTCAAGAATTGCTTCAAAAGTATATCAGTTTTTTTAATGTTTATCTCTACTTGTTGATGTTATTCATCTTAGTTCATGTTGTGACATACAATATTTTCATCAATGAAGACACCATCTCCTTGGCCCCTTCTATTCATTACTTATCATTCTCTTCATTTGTACCTAGCCTCATTGAAGAGTGAGTGACACCGAGTGTTATTTAAGCTTCTGTGTCTGGTTCATTTCACTCAATATTATATTTTCGAGGTGCATCAGTTTCCCTACAAATGTGTCAAATTTGTCATTCTTTATAGCACAGTAACATTCTGGTATATATACGTACCACGTTTGCTTTATCGAATCGTATGTTGATGGCTATACAGGCGGTTTCCAGGATTTACTTCTTATAAATTGCACTGCGATAAACACTGGTATTTTTGTATCACTGTGCTATGGTGACTTAAGCTCTTTGGGCAAGACACTTAGGACAGGAACCACTAGAGCATATGGAATTTCTAATTTCACTTCTTTGAGAAATCTCCATCCGGATATCTGCATGGTTGTACTGATTGTTCACCAACAATGAAGAGGAAAAGGTTCCTTTTGCACCACAGCTTCACCAGCATTTGTTACTGTTTGATTTCTTAATGACTGCCATTCTTTCTGGAGCAAGATGGAATTTTAGCATTGTTTCAGTTTGCATTACTCTAGTGGCCAGAGATTTTTAGCATGTTTTCATACACTTGTTGACCATTTATATTTCTTCCGCTGTGAGGTGACTGTTCATTTCTCTGGGCCATTTCTTGACTGGGTCTTTAATTTTAGGTGGTTTAATTTTTTTGAGTTCTTTGTATATTCTGGATATTAGTCTTCTGTCTGAAAAAATGTTTTCCCCATCCCATAGGTTGTCTCTTCACTCTGCTGATTGATTATTTCACTGTATAGAAGCATTTTAGTCTGATAGGATCCCATTTGTTGATTCTTTTTCGTTTTGTTTTGTTTTTTTGTTTTCTTTGGCGGTACTGGGGATTGAACTCAGGACCCTGAGCTTGCTAGGCAGGCGCTTATTCCACTGAGCTATATCCCCAGCCCCTCATTTGTTGATTCTTGCTGTTGCTTCTTGTGCAGCTGAAGTTCTGTTTAGAAAATCTTTTTCTACACCTGTGTCTTTGTTGTACCTGTTTTATCTCCGAGTTTTAATGTTTCTATCTGATCCATTTTGATTTTAATTTAGTAAATGGTGGAAGTAAGGGTCCAGATTTATTTATTTATTTTTGAGGCAGGGTCTCGCTATGCAGTTCCAGCTAGCCTTGAGCTCACTTTGCAGCCCAGGCTGGCCTCACGCTTGCAACAATCCTCCACCTCAGCCTCCCAAGTGCTGGGATTACAGGCGTGCGCCACCACCCCCGGCTAGGGGTCCAGTTTTCGTCTTCTGCAGACAGATAACCGGCTTTCCCGGCACCACTTGTTGAATAGGCCATCTTTCTTCCAGCGCGTGCTTTTGGCCCCTTGTCAAAGATGAGATAGCTGACTGTGTGGGGCAAAGTTTCTGCATCCTCAGTTCTGTTCCGACGACCCGCATAGCTGTTCTTGTTCCGGTAACTTCCCATTTTTATCGCTATTGCTTTTTAGTATAGCTTGAAGTCAGGCATTGCTGTGCTGTGCCTCCTGCTTTGCTCCTGTTGCTCAAAATT